>JAEMBS010000077.1:0-83000 GCA_018467065.1 Ephestia elutella | reverse complement strand
ATAAAGTAAATCGTTATATAAAGTTACATTCACACCAGTGCGTGGCGGTCCTTGGCGGTGAACCACTGGTCACATGAGCGTCAGGATACTTCTTATCTATGGTCCGGCTTCATCACAATGCTCGTATACTGTTACAGTATCGACTTACAGATGTTCTAGAGTCTACAAGGTCAATGATGCAATTTTAGAACTTGCGGAGTAAGTAGGGTTGCTTGATGAAAACCTAAGTTTTGAAACTAGGTTTTATTGTAAACTTGCCTGCTTGTTAATCTTTAATTGTGGAATATAAATGTTTTTATATCAGGTTTCATGAGCCTTAGGTTTAACGACAAAAGCACCAGCTTTTAAGGTAGACCGTTTTGCTAAACCACAAGAAGTTTCATTCGTGATTTTTGGGTGATACGCGTACAATAGAATCTCTCTCTCTCTCTCACAATAGAATAATTACCGTTTTATTATATGTAATAGTTATTTCGAACGAATTATAATATAATAGAATTTAAATTATCCATCAAGTGGCGGGATTACAGTGTATGGTCTGGATCAACTTGAGTATCGCTACTTTTTTAGTTATTCCTCCTTGTGTAACGGAGATCCGGGGCGCAATATCGGAATATTGTAACCCTAGGTGTAAACAAGTGCACCTGCGGAAACCGCACCGTGGGAACGTTCCGCGATTTTAACATGACACCGTGTGACGCGGGCCTTAGAATCAGCGGGCGTGGAAATGTTAAATTTAAAAGAATGGAAACTCTAAACGGATTATCATAAATTAACTTAATTCATTTGTTTTAAGATTTCTAATTGTGATATGCCTATTTTAAGAAGTAGTGTGGCTAAATTGACTCGATAAATAGCACTTGTACACTGTCAATCACCACATTGGATCGAATGCTGGGAGCATTCGCCGTTAATATGCGTTACAGACGATTTAGACAATAGAAACAATGCACAGATCACTTACCACGTAGGCAGGTTTCGTGCACGATTCCTCACGAAATGTTCTTCCTTGGGACACCTGGCCGGCCAGCCACACACGATTATAAAGTTCCAAAAAAAACTGTTGAGCACTTGAAGTTTGATTAGGATAATTGAGTAAAAAAGATGTAATGTTTGGTGCGCGCGCGCCTTCGATTCAACGTCCAGACTCAGAATAGTTTACTGGTTCTGCCACCAGCCTATGGCGCTGTATTCCAAGACGCCGGTAGGATAGTACATGCGCCGGCGGTAATCCGGGCGCTCCATTGGCTAAATCGCCTGCAGCACGACGAATCATGATGATTGACAAGTGCGTCGATAACGCGCGCGAAATTCGAATTGAAAAGTAAACGAAGTTTACGTTGAAAACGGAACATTCCGCCCACCAAAATACCAATGGGATTTTCCCAGAGTAAGAATAAGAAACGGTAATTAACGATAAATATGTTTAAGTTACTATCCTAAACTTAAAAGCTAAGAAATGCTAAGTTATAAAATGATTATACGGATGGTAGAGAGGACATAGTTTGACCAAAGGTCTTAACTAAGCTGAGTGATCTCTGGCTGTTTCTAATGGTTGCGACTTCCAACTACCCCATCAGGGCCAGGGATGCAAAGAAACAAGCTCGTCCTAATGCCCATTGAAGAGGAGGCCGATTGTCCTCTTTTATAAGTACGATTGAGTTTACAGTTAACGGTGTTGAGTCCGTGGTCCATTTTGCTTCGCTGAGTTAACCCATGTAAATATTCATTTTTCCAGCGTTTCCAACATTGTTGTTGAAAAGATTGGATAAGTTGCCATCGATTTAGTCGATTGATTTTTACGTCCTTGTAGTCGACGTCAGGAACTGCTGTAAGAGGTTCCAGCGTTAAAAAAATGACCGGGCGTAAGAACGTTCAAATCGTTAGGATCCGAGCTCAATGGACACAAAGTGCCGCGAATTTAAAATTGATCTCGATCTGAGCGAAGAGTGTGGTAAGCTCTTCAAACGTTAAGACCTGATCGCCAACAATACGGTACAAATGACTCTTTGCGGCTTTGATTTGGATTTCCCACACCCCTCCGAAGTGGGGAGCAGAAGGTACGTTACGTTTAAAATCTATTTTTTCCGCATGAGAAGGCTTTGTTCTGATACTACTGATGCTAGTTGTGAACTTGCACCAACGAAATTCGTACCGCAGTCAGAGTGAATAACATTGCAGCGGCCGCGACGAGAAACGAAGCGACGCAATGCCGCGATGAAGCCGTCAGTCGATATAGTAGAAACCACCTCAAGGTGCACTGCTTTTGTGCTCAAGCATACGAATAAACACAAGTACGCTTTATCGATTTTAGCACCACGATGAAGCCCGAAGCTTAATTCGGAAAAGGCCCCTCCTAGATCGACACCTACTGGTGACAGAGAAAGGTTTTGCCTGATTGACACTAAAGGCCGGAAGGTCGCTCATAAAGGGTTGCAAAGGTTTCGGTTTAAGACGGTAGCATCTTATGCATCTTGAAAGATGATGACGTACAGCATGCTTTGCCGCAAGTATCCAAAACTGTTGTAAGATCAGATAGTTGGTTGTGTTCAGACCGGGATGAAAATTGTTTCGATGAATAGATTCGATTACAGCGGATGTAAGAACACTCTTTTTACAGGCAATAATGCGGGATACTTCTGGTTCTCGAAGTCAAGATCGGAGTGCGCTAGGCGCCCGCCTACTCTCGAGTATAAATTCCCTGCCTGTCCAAAAACGGGTTTAGTTTACGAAAACTACGAGGTAACTGTATCTTTGAAGTTGTAATTTGGATATGACATCCGAAAACAACGTTGTTGGAAATGTTTCACGATAATTAGTAACGCACGATGACGCTCAGCGTCCGTTACGAAAAGATTATCTGATCGCGGAACAGTGTTACGCATGTTATTACAAAACCTGCGAACGTAACCGATAATGCGACAGATTTTATCTAAGAAGAATATTTTTCGAATAGCCGATCAATTATAGACGTGTGATTAACGCTTTCGATTTGATCCGAAACGAGAACCGTGGTGCGACGCTGCTCAGAGAGCACCGCATTGTCATCGTTTGAACGATTTCTCGATGTATCGATTGGCCACTTCCAGACTGTGGTTGAGACAACCACTCTGGGCCCGCCCTACCATAAGGGCATTGTTCAGCAACTCGTGAGGCAATCTGCCCACGCGAACAAACATCTGCAGGATTTGTGACAGATGGTACGTGCCTCCAGCACTCGGTCGGCACGATATCTTGAATGTGACTTACGCGGTTTGCAACGAATGTCACCCAGCGAGAAGAAGGAGCTCGCAACCAGGACAAGGTAACGGTGGAGTCACACCACACATAAGTGTCATGAACAGGAATCCGCAGCGTGCCCTTGACAAATTTGATAAGGTCTGCGAGCAAAAGTGCACCACACAGCTCTAGGCGAGGTAACGATTGACGTCTCAAAGGAGCTTCACACGAGCCTTAGCACAAACGAGAAAGACGCCAGAACGGGAGCCGTCAGACTCCGGTAACGCGCAGGTATATAACGGCGCCATGTATGCTGCTTCGGAGCTGTCACAAAATCCATGCAGTTGATATGATTGAGCGCTATCGGTAGCGTATTTACGTGGAATCTTAAGACACTCCTAACTTTGAGGAAGCTGTTCGGAGAACTTTTCCCATAGAGAGATAATTTCCGTGTAGGGGGCTTATCGTCCCATGAAAGACTCTAGAATCCAAAGCTTTTGAATAAAGCATTTAGCTTGAATTGTTAAAGGGAGATAGAAAACCCAAGAGGATCCAACGAAAATTCTGGCAACCTCATCTCAGAATCGTTTCGCTTGGTGCACGGTTGATTAGATGGATTTACGGTAAAGACGAACGAATCCGAAGCAGGCTCCCACTTAAGGCCCAGAACCTTGATAGTTGTGTCTTCAGTTTCGGTAAAAGTGATTGAGCTTCTGAAAGACACGCTCTCCGCGGGAAGATCTTGCTAAGTAGCTCGGGTCGGTTACTTCTCCACCCACTTTCGGAGCTCAAACGAGCCAAGACCGAAAAGAGCGATGAGTTGAGTTTTTGATTTCTCTGGCGTCCTTCAGCGATGAGCTTCCGGGATATGACGTCATCAACGTATATGTCGGAAGTTAAAACGGTTTTGGCCTTTGGGTACTTGTGACCCTCATCGTTGGCCAGTTGCTGAATAGAGCGGCACGCCAGGAATGGAGCGGAAGACACTCCGTACGTTACGGTATTTAATACGTACTCTTGAAGAGGCTCATCTGGGTGAGCTCGCCAGAGACTACGTTGATAATCACGATGTTGAGGAGCTAAGGTTGATTTGACGGTACATTTGGCGCACGTCTGCCATGAAGACAATTGCGTGCTCACGGAAATGAAGAAGGATTTCTACGATATTTGATTGTAGCTTCGGTCCCGTCAGCAGCGAGTCGTTTAGCGATTTGGAAGTTGCATCTTTAGCCGAGGCGTCGAATACAACGCGAAGCTTCGTTGTAGCGCTGTCGGGACGTAGCACACAATGGTGCGGTATATAATACTTGCCTTGACCCATTTGCTTGCGGCAGGTACCAGAGTCATGTGACCACTGTCGATATAGTCAGTCATGAACTCCACGTATGTGTTGGTTTAAATTGTGATCGCGATACAGACGCCTTTCAATGGCATGAAAGCGTCGTAAGGCTATCTTCTCGAGAACCTTCAAAGACTGGCTCCTCGTCGTCCTTGAAGGGGAGACAAACTACATATCTACCTGTCTCGTCACGGTAGTGATTACTGAGAAAACTATTTTCACAGCGTTGCTCTTCTGGGGTCAATCGGAAAGATTGTGGAACGTTATCGATTTCCCAGAAACGTTGAACAATTTTGTTTAAACTATCGTCTACGGTAGAAGGGGCTACTCCTAGTAGACTGGACGATGCGAGTCTGGACTTCCCAAGAAGAAGCCAGCCGAAGACTGAGTTGAAAGCTCGCGGTTGAGAGGCGTTACCCTTCAGACGTTGTTCGAGAAGTGACACAGCAAAGACGTCGGCACCTAACAAGACGTCGATTGGACCAGGGATGTCAAAACCAGGATCAGCTAGCGGTAGTGTTTTGACCTCCTCCCATCCTTTCGTATTTAGCCTTGCTATCGGTTGATCTCTCTGCAAATGATGCTCGCAGTATGACGAGCATTCCCAGACGAAACTTTACGTTACAGTTGGTGCCAATGTCGCATGTAACAAAGCCACTGACCGAGGCAGGGCTGCCTTCCCCTAACCCATAAACGTTGATATTACCAGTTATAGGTTTTAGATTTAATCGTTGAGCGGCGTGAGCCGTGGAGAAAAATTGTTTTGACTGCCGGTGTCAAATAACGCGCGAAATGTATGTAAATTCACCAGAAGCATCACGAATCTGGACGAGAGCTGTTGCCAGTAACACGGTTGTGGTTACGGTTGGATCAGACTGAGTTAACGAATCCTTAGCCACTAAGGTCGCCGAGCTTGCCGCCGGCTCCTTATGTAGCAAAGTGTGGTGTTTACGTCTACATTGTCGACATGAAAACATTGATGTGCACTCTCGCACTGAATGGGATGCGTTAAGACAATTGTAGCACCATTTCTTTTCAGTGGCCACAGCCATGCGCTCATCTATTGATTTTGCCAAAAAATCATTACAGGCCGAGATGTGATGTTCATTGCGACAGTAGGCACATTTACGAATCGGAGTGCTCGAATTGTGAGCAGGTTTCGCTTGTTGTTTATCACCAACATTTTTATGAGTAGTGACGGTGGGAGCGACAAGCGAATGCGTGACGTTATGTCGCTTGAACTTCTGTGAAGTTCCCGGTGTGTCCTTTGAAACGTTAGCGGTTTTATTGGTAACATTCGAAAAGTGCGTGTCGCGAATTAATGCTTCACCTTTAGAGTGTAAGAATGCCCTTAAATGGTTATACTGTGGAAGCTCAATATCGGTATGTTTTTCCTCAAACTCGCGTCTTAATTTGGTATCGAGTTTGGCCAGAACATTATAACAAAGAACAAAATCCCATTTATCGGTAGGTAATTTTAAAGTTTTTAAAATTGTTAAGTTCTCATCGATCGTGTCTAAGGCGCGTCGAAAATCTTGAGCGTTCGAAGTCTTTAAACTAACGTCCAAGATATCACGCCAGCACGTAAACGCTAATTCGCGTTTATCTTCATAACGGGACTTGAGAGCCTCGTACGCACTTAAATAATGTTCACTTGCAACAGGAAAAGTTCTAATGAACGATAAAGCATCACCACTTAAAACTGACACGAGATAGTGAAATTTCTCAATATTACATAAGGAGGTAGAATCATGTATCAACGCGTTATAAGTTGCAATGAACTCAGGCCATTCCTTGATAGCACCGGAAAAAGTTGGCAACGAAATTTTTGGTAACCGCATATTTCCACTGTGCGAACCGGTCAATGAATTATGTTTCGAAGTGTCAGCTTGTTGAGATGAACGTTGTTCAAATTTTCGTTGAATTGCCAACACTTGAAAATACAATTCGTCAAATCGATCCTGAAGTTCATCGTCCTCCTCATCGGCATCATCCTTAAGAAGGTCCAAAAATAATAAAATGGGAGTCATGAAAACTATCAGCAATCGTTTTTATTTCATGACAATATGAAAGAAATAACCCTACTTGTGATTCATCGGTATTGGCTAAGGTACCTACTTCCAAAGCCTTCGTTAAGCGATTATATGCTATAGTTCGTTTACGTCGCAAACTGGGCAAATTATTAATAGTGTACGTATTTTCGATACCCTTTTTAATAGTAGGTTTAGATTTACGCCTTGATAGTAAAGACATAATTAATATCAAAACAATAAAACCTGATAGCAACAAATATTCGGATTCGATAAAAAAGTTTAGTTGCGAACGTCTTCAGCGAGACCGCGTTCACAAGAATCGACGAGAATCACTGGGGCGGTATTACACGACAACAGGTAATATTGTCACCTCGGTCACCTGAGTTTTAAATTGAAATAAATTAAATTGATAAGGATGAATTAAATGAGCGTTAGGAACACTAAAAACGGTTTGCGATATTCGTTAATGTACGGTAAATAAAAAAAATAAAAATCAAGTTTTTTGTAAAAACAAAAAACTATGATTTTTAACCTAAACGGTAATAATGAAAATGTGAACGCACCAAAATTCGTTGAAAATATGACACGATAAACGATACAACGTCACGATAAAAAATATTTCGTAATTTGAAACGAAATAAATTTTCGATAAATAAATATCAAGAGGAAACGTTGAACGGTTGGAAAAAAAGTAGTCGAGTTATAACGAACTATCAACATAAAATTATGAGAAGGTGGATTTGCAATATTGTATTATTGCGAACGGTAAAACGGTAGATAATTTTATGCTAATAAGTATAAAACGACAAAAGAATTTATTTTCAACAAATATTCTAGAAACTGATGGAAGCCATCTTAAATCGATAATCGGTAGGTAAGGTACTCAACAAAACAAAATGGAACAAAGACTTGTTTTCCGATTAGTAATTGAAACAAAATGTTATGTTTATTCGTTTTAGCTGTACTAGTAAGTATAATAAGCGTGGAATACGGTAAATGAAGTAGCAATTACTAAATCGAATTGGTATTTGGCGGCAGACTGAAGGTAGGTAGGTATCCAAAGTTCCCGGGTTTCGGCACCAAAAAATGTGGCTAAATTGACTCGATAAATAGCACTTGTACACTGTCAATCACCACATTGGATCGAATGCTGGGAGCATTCGCCGTTAATATGCGTTACAGACGATTTAGACAATAGAAACAATGCACAGATCACTTACCACGTAGGCAGGTTTCGAGCACGATTCCTCACGAACAGTTCTTCCTTGGGACACCTGGCCGGCCAGCCACACACGATTATAAAGTTCCAAAAAAACTGTTGAGCACTTGAAGTTTGATTAGGATAATTGAGTAAAAAAGATGTAATGTTTGGTGCGCGCGCGCCTTCGATTCAACGTCCAGACTCAGAATAGTTTACTGGTTCTGCCACCAGCCTATGGCGCTGTATTCCAAGACGCCGGTAGGATAGTACATGCGCCGGCGGTAATCCGGGCGCTCCATTGGCTAAATCGCCTGCAGCACGACGAATCATGATGATTGACAAGTGCGTCGATAACGCGCGCGAAATTCGAATTGAAAAGTAAACGAAGTTTACGTTGAAAACGGAACAGTGATAGCCATGCGTGCTATTCAGGTCGCTTCAGGTCCTGTGTACCAAATTTCATCGAAATCCGTCCATAGATTAGATTTTGCGTGATTGAGTAACAAACATCCTCACAAACCACAAAACTCACACAAATTCACAAATTCCACAAACATCACATCAACTTTCGCATTTATAATATTAGTATGGATGTTAACACGGCTGAAAATCGGAAAATGTACCTAACAAACACAACATAATAAATATAGTCTTGTTATTTATTCGCAAAGCGCCGCCGCCCGCCGCGCCCGCGCCGTGCGCAGGGGAGCGCGCGGTGCCACGCTTTGCCCGGATGGTATATCGCCATACAGCCAGTGCTTGGCTGTATACAAATCATTATCTTTGCTTATTTAAAAACTGTTGTTATTTTTCCCTATTTGATCTTATATGTATTATGCGGCTAAATTAAAAAATGCTTTGTGGAATTCATAACACGCATTTTTCGCTTTTCTATCTTTTGTATTGCGCAGTATGGTAATTTTGTTATTTCCAAACACCTCCGTAATATATTCGTAATACCTTCGTAATATATGGCATTATGAGCCTAGAATTCGATGCTAATAAAGACCCCACTTTACGAGCAAGTGTGTTGAAAAATATATATAACGTAAAAATTAAATTCCAATACCACGTCGGACGTATTAGAATGATGGTCGTTTATTTCTTTGGGTAGAATCCAACCTGAATATTATATTCTTTACCGGTAATATCATGTTCTTCATAATCTCCATATTTCTCATGTACTCAAATATGTTAAATAAAAGTTTGTTCACTTACATTTTAGAGTTAGAGAGGACAGGCTTGGTGTACTGACATTTACCGGCTCTGCGTTAGTTCAGAAGCACCAGTCTCTACTACAATCTTATAAAGTTAATTCTTAACCTTAAACTTCTAATTTCTGTAATAAATGTTAGATTGTGAAACAGAAATAAAGTAATTTTGAATTTGAATTTTTGAAATATAATAAAAAGGCTAATTTTTATCTCGAATTTTTCACAGGAGCGAAGCCTCGGGGCGATGCCAGTAGTATGTAATAATTTATCTGTAATAATAGTAGTAGTAATGTATAAATATTTACGGTAAAAAGAAAACTGGTAACATGTCGTGTAAACTTTATAAAATAAAGAAATCTATAATGGCGTAGGTGTAAAGTAAAACTTTCTTATAAAGTGGGCGGTACGATGAGTATATGGGCTCGAAGCATCAATACTTCATCAATGGACGTATTGTAGGTAAGGTGCAAGCTCTCAAATCAAAAGTTTTGAACAAACGTCGAGTGCCATCGATACACAAGCTTTTCCAGCGACTTCGACTGCCGTAAATCTATACACCAAAACCTTCCTCATACCTGTCGATTGTTGGTAAAATCTAAAATAAAAAAATTTTAACCACCATTTTTATTTATGCCCATCATCATTTTGTGTGTGATCAAAGTGTGTTTGTAGTTCGGAGTCGAATGCAAAATGTTAAATTATAGTTTTATATAGATTTAGGTAGATAAGTGTGTAAAATCAAAAAATTATTTGTATTTTTAGTCCGAATCAGATATACAACATAAATCTATTATAATTTTTGTATTTCTTTTGTTAATTATAAATTGTTTGCGAATTTAAGAATAAATGAAATGAAACTAGAAAACAACACGTCGAGTTAGTGACTTTGTTTTTATCTATACACTTCCCACGACTTTGACCGCGTGAAGGTATAACCCAAAACCTTCCTCATGAACAGCACATTACCTGTCCATTGTTGAAAACCACATGAAAATCTGTTCAGTCAGATAGGATGGGGGACCATATTTTATAATTTGTTTAGGAATAATAGTTTTACCATCAACACTTACCTGAGGAACTAAATAAGATATAGCGGACTTTCAGATAGTACTAATCCAATTCTCAATTATAACCCGTTTCACGATATCTCAAACTGCGCTCGATTCGCGAAAACTATTCCCATCGATTATCGACTCAGATAATCGACTGGCAACAAAGCTCCATTGTCAATCAGTTTATAGAGTTAGGCAGGGTGAAAGTGATTTTATCTTTTGTAAGGTTTGATATTAATATTGATTTGATAGATCAGATCTTTACCCACGACGCAAAAAGATTAGGATGTTATGAGTAAACTAGTGGGGAATATAACGGGCACTGCACGATGAGAAACTTAACCGGCTTAACAGCTAATATTTTTAGGTTCTTCCATTTTTCTGTATAAAATTGATTGATTTTATTTAAATAGGCTTAAATATAGCACTTTAAAATCATCATTTTCTTATTATTTTTGAATAATTGGCGTCTTGAAATGCCTTAAAGCTAAGGTTACCACCGCCATCAAAGCGCAAGTGCAGAAGAGGCGGTGCAACAAACTCTACATTTATATAGCCATATTTCCACATATTTTAGCAACAGAAAAAATGGGAGTTTTTTCGTTACACCTATTTATCCTGTGGAAGCGGTGGTGGCCGAGTGGTAGCGCACCCGTTGAAGTGGCTGCAAAAGGTCCCTGGGGTTAAATCCTGCCCACATGCTACATGGAGTTTGTATACCAATCTGATTCATGTATGGTAGTTTTCATCGACCCACATGTATTGCTTCCAGTGAAGCAAAACATCGTGAGGAAACCTGCACTCTGGTTGATGATTATCCAGCTAGTGTAGAAATGGAGAAGGCAATGTGAAACCCGCTCCATTAACATTGCCAAGATAGATGGTGCGTGTGTTTTATTCCAAACTAACAGCCACGACCCTCAAGTCATGAGGAATACGACTAAGGAGGGGGATTATTTATGTCTAATGGTTATTTATGTCTAAGTTGCAAAGTGTAAAGTCTGTAAATAAAGTTGAAATCTTAATCCACGATCAAATTTATCTCAAAAACAAAGAAAACGTTGAATAAAACATTAATGTCGCTATCTGTTTACAAAGTAGCTCGTAGCAATGTATTACAACAATAAGAAACTAAATACAATACAATGGACGCCGTGATATTACATTTTTATATGAGGGACGACACGGTGCTGCGTTTAGACAGGCAAGTACCTTAGTGTTTACTAAGTTACTTGCTCGTCTGTACCACATTTTATTTATTTTTGTGGGAGCGACTCAAGCGAGCACAACTTACAAGTACGTATTTTGTAATTTAATCAAAATCCTTTCTCATTTTGTGCGTGAAAGAGTATCAAAGAACTCTATCATTTATTCTTATACAACAATGCAATTGCTGTGGCTTACTGGTCTTATCTGATACTAGCTATTCCGACTCGAAAAGAAGAATAGTAACATTTATTATTATGGAGAAGTAGTTATTATACAAACTGTTACAAAAATAATTGTGACTTGAAAATTTTTAGCATTCAATATATTGAGTTACAATTCTTTAAGTCCAGCAGTTACAGTTTACTAATAAGTTATTGTCTGTTTGCGATTACATTGTTCAAGTTACTCGCCAACATTGAATTATAAATAAATACAAACAATTTTATAACCAGTTCAAACGCAGCACAAAGTAAACGGCTCAAGTCTACAGTCTACCAAAGACGAAGTCCCCCTCCTCTCTAGACACCGGTCCGGCCACTGTCATTGTCAATGTTACACACGCATGTACTGTTACTTTCGAGCTGCCTGCTGCTGGAAAGAACTAAAACCAGCCATAAACATAGCTAATTTTTTGCTTTTAGTGTTTTTCTTGAGTGTATTAGTTGCCAGCATTGGCGCTAGATATTTTATTTTTATACTTCAGAATATAGAAATACTTCAAGTAATGGGTTGTTTAAAGGGCATTGTCGCTAAAAACCCACTGCCGAGCTCTCACAATCGACCTTCTGGCGCAGAATTAATATAAGTACTACGTACAAATAAATGATATGTAAATAAATGATTCTATTCTATTCTATACAGAAAGTAAACCGCAATATATGGCGTACCCCGCACTTCTCCCCCAGTTCGTTTGCGATTGGGACGCCCACACATTGACATTATTATTGATTGTACAAAGGATATACAGTTTCATTTGTAGTAGTAGTAGGTATATATGGCGCCCCGTTTCTATGAAGTACCCTTCCTGTGCTTCTGGCGTAGTAAACGAAGAATAAATCTACTTCTCGAACCAGAAAATCCATCCTATCACTGCTACATTGTTATCAGTACTGATACTGGTAGACACAAAATGCTTCTGCAGTTATTCACCGGCCCACGGGCTCGGTTTGAATAACGTGATTCCCGCCAACACGCATTAGTCGAAGGCGCGGGGCCATGGAGTCTTGAATGCATTTGCCGTGCCTCAAGTCATAGGCGATCTGGAGAAGAGCAGAATAAGTTTTTTGTTTGGTATGCTTTTTGGATGCGGCAGCTGCAGGACCGGTCGTTGTGGAAATCCTTGGTCTTTGTCCAGCAGTGTACGTCTTTCGGCTGAGAGAAAGAGAGAGATGCTTTTAAGAAATTCCTGGTATCTGTCAAAATAAGTAGCAACGCGCGCTTACTCGGGCTCCTATTAGACTCTTCCGTCTCTTTTCATGAGATAAAAGGCCGCATTTTTGACTAAGGAGTGTAGGTGGAGTTAGCTTTAGAGTTGGAGCGTGTAGAGATAAAAGCTTGGGTCTACAAGAGATCCGCAGGGGCCAGTTCCACTAATTAAATACATGGAAGCCCTCAATTATGTCTGAAAAGGTCTTTATTTATTTATTTATTAATTTTTGCACACAACAAATACAGATAGGAAACATAAAACATAGTAAAACTACTTACATACTTAAACAACAAAGGTACTACTTATTTCTATAGAAATTTCTTCCAGTGGAGACCCGCGATAGAAAAAGGAAAAAAAGAGGCATTGGCGTGTACTAAAAAGAAACTAAAAAAAAAAAAGGAGGTACTTTGTTGTTTTTAAACGGATTTTTATTTTATTTATTTTAATTTTAAAGCCAACGAGAAGATCTTTTAACAGTCTCTATGATTTGAAGTATATTTTTTGGCTTTTGAGACATAACTGTGACACGATATTCTACCGTTATAATTAAGGTCGTTCCGAAATGCTAGTAGTTTGTAGCTTTGAGACGCAATATATTATGATTAAATAATTAGTTATCGACGTGAAAAAGAGCCTTCTTTGAAGGCCAAGGATTTTAATGAAAAGTTTTGACTTTGACTTTGAATCAAAGGCCTGATAACACTTGCAGAGTGCGAGCTATACTCGGTCTCTGTCTTGGTACTTGGCTACATTTTATATAGTAATATTCTTATTGATGGTATCTATCTATCATACACTTATACTAGACACAGAACTATATCAGATTTTCTTTTTACTTTCTCTTTTTTAATATTTTTTTTTATTTTAAGTAACTCGCTTCAGATTATATCTTAAACCTTAAGCATACCAAGAAATAGAAAACTACATTGTATCAATGAACATCAGTAGATTTGGATACAGTGATAGTCACAGCTGTAACCATCACAATCATAATGGGCTTCTACAATGTCTTTATGATACTTGATGCGGTCATAACTAACTTTGTAAAGTCTGTAAACTTCGGGAAAATCCGTTGTATCTTGTTTAACTTTTGAAATATCTAAACAAACTGGATTGAATAGGATCATGTTCATCAGTAGCGGATGCATAGGGGCACGTGCCCCCTCCCCCAGACGGCTATTTTGTGTACCTACTGTGGAGGGAGATTCCCATAAATAGTACTTATCAAATTAAGATCAGAGTTGTTAAATAACAAAATTTGCTGATTTATTTGTTGCACCCCCTTCCCCCTTGCATAGTCCGCCACTGCCCCTGTGCCCCAGAAAAAAATCCTGGATACGCCCTTGATGTTCATACTTAGCTTACTCAAAGCACAGGGAGGGCACTTCATAGAAACGGGGCGTCATATGTTACTACTACTGGCAAATAAACTGTATATCCGTGAACACGTCAAATGTGTGCGTTTTCATAGACATAACGACCCAATCCGCAAACCAACGGGGAGAAGTGCGGAGGTACGCCATATTGCGGGGGGGCAGGGAACTTCATTTCTGTACGTAGTAGCATGTAGTGGGTACTTATATTAATTCTGGACTTTGATTTCACCAGATTTGAAAAAGGACGTAGTGTAACCATATACGTAGTTTTTTTTTACTTTATGGAGTGTATTATGCCATGGATTTCGTCGCTGATAGATGATAAAAATAACCCAGGGTAAACCACAAATGAGATGGAAAGACGAAATCAAAAAGATCGCAGGCAGCAACTGGACTCTCATTGCCCAAAACAGAGAAAAAGATGGCGAGGATTGAAGGAGGGCCTACACCAACTATTTGATAGAGAAAGGCTGAAAAAGAAGAGAAGATGATAAAAAATTTAGTTAAAGATTATCTAATTAACACTTAAATAACTATAATTCCAATACTAATCCAATAGGTACTAACTTAGTTTCAAACTTAACAAATAGTTTGTTAACTTCAACAATCGAAAAAATGTCAAGAGTTTACGCGTAAACGAATACTTATGGAAGCCATTTGCCAGCGGGATGTAAAAAATACTCTGGAGCCAAGAAATGACTGTACATCTAATATCTAACTCAATGGGTTTGTGTGTATGTCTGTTTTTGTTATAAAAGACAAGACCACCGCGTGGGTGAGCAGGTAAAAATAGGACCGGACGTGAGTACTCTATAGGTACAGATGTATTGTGATTATATTTTTCTTTAGTCAATGGAGAAAGATTATTTATTGTGTGGTACCAATATGACTAAGTTTATTTTTGTCATAAAAAGCCGTTTTGAAGTAACATTTCAAGCATTCATAGGCTTAGTTGCATTGAAATTAAAGTTTAGGTTATAGTTAGTGTAAAAGTTTGCGTTTTCATTTACGTTTCTCATACTATTTGACAACTGACTGGTGCAGTCATACTATTTGACAACTGATGCAAGTATTTTTTGCCTAATTGGTACGGTTGGTTCGATAAAAGGTTGATGCGTTACTGTCAAAGTAAGACGGTGCAACGCTAAGTTGCAGTAGTATTTTCAAAAAATTAGGTAGGTACTCAAATTTTTTGTTCGACGACCATATCTACTGCTGTTAATTGACACATGAATTGCTAATTGCAACAACTTTGGTATGGTACACATTACAACGAAGTTGTCACCAAATGCAATATGGCCTCGTTGACATTCTGAAACGCATAGTATTTTATCATCATCAGACCTAGTAAATTGATGCCAGATCTCATCTCAATCGTAAACATTAGGAGTCTTAATTTACAAAATTTGATAAATTTTCTAATAATGATATCTTTTTGCATACAAAAAACTTTACATCTTACTAGATTACATTCTTCGTCAAAATGTCTACAGAAAATTATCAGCAACATGCTTTAAAAAAAATTGATTACAGATAAGTAGTCACCGGGTCAGGTAAGTTTAAAAACTACCTATTCAGTTTTTCTTTTTCCATTTTAAACAACGCAACCTAGAATACTTTTCCTTTTAAAGATATTCTACGCAGCATTTACTACGAACTGATAAAAACCTAAGAGGCTGTACCATAAATAACTATATAATGTTCACCCTACAATCACCCCCATAGTTAGGGAACACCGTTAGATGTCTTAACCCATTTCCACAGCAATCGAAAATCGACTTTATCTGGACATTAATAAATCTCAAAATCTTTTAACGACCGTTAGGACTCTATCGTCTAGTCAGTAATCGATATTCCACCTAATCACGAAGGTAATAAATCGCAAAATCGTTTGATGGACGTCTAAGTCCTAACATCCAGGATAGCTAGGTCTCCACGGCAAAGATTCTCATTATAATTTGTTTGAATTATTCAGCATTCGATGTCTATGCAGGGATCAGCCCTCTTGGTCGTGACGTGACCAAGATCTATCAAATGTCAAACGGTTTTTAAATAAGGAACTGAAAAGTATGCAGTATAACCATAGACTGAAAAAGGAAATAAGTACATATTCTTTAAATTGCTTCCTTTCCCACTGCATGATCGAGGAGTAAAATGTTTTTTTACCTGTAATGTATGTACCTAGTATGAAATACTCGCTATTATAGAGTTTATATAGTCCTAGTTTTTGCCCGCGGCTTCGCCCGCGTGAATTTCCAACGGGGACCGTGCTTTTCTCGGGTTGAAAAATACCCGATGTTCTTCTCAGTACTTCTAACTACATATATGTACGCGAAATTTCAGGAAGATTAGTTCAGTAGATAAAGCGTGAAGATGTAACAAATAAACAAAATCACTTACGCTACGCATTTATAGCATGAGTTAGGATAGGATTTGAGGTCACTCCCAAACTTGGCAGATGTGTTTATTGCCAATTTTGTGAGTGACGCCAATAATCCATGCAAGCTATCACTTCAATTATGTTGTGAGCGAAACCATAGCGCGTTATAACTTTGATCAGCGCCATCTATGGCATGGCGAAATGGTTGTTTTAATTTTATTACTATAGTTTTGTTTTTAATTTACATTAGGTAAAGTGCAGTTTCCGAATAGAGTTCCTGTAATGTATGTACCTGTATCAAATACTCGCTAGAATTTATATAGAATTTGCTAGTATTTATGTCACATCACACGTCAACATCAGGAAAGAATAACTAGGTACATTATGGTGAAAACCGCATCAAATTCTGTTGCGTGGTTTAGGAAAAGTTAGTGGATATACAGATATAAGCAGAAACCTTTGTTTTATACTGTGTATTATTTACAGCACTGCGTAAAATTACTACTACGCAGGATGGGCAAAATGTTGTACCATAAAACTGAACAAGTGTACATAAAATGTTACTAATACCATAAAAACAAAGTAGTCTGTAAACGCAATCTATAAAACTAATTACTTAACCAAATTACTATTTTATAAGCTCGTTCTCGTGATTAGTTTGTTTGCGATACGATTTTAATTAATTCTGTTTCGGAATAATTAGATTTCATTAATTAAATGCGAATAAATTAGTCTATTTTAGATATGACTGGCATTCCGTCCAAGTTACTTGTTTAACATTTTTTTTATTCCACTAAATTACGAGTACTTACAGATACGAGTATGTTTGGTTATTGGGTTGAGTGCGAATCACTGTCAGCAGTTGATTAATAAACGAGCATATCTCTAAAGAAACTAGATCTACCATCAAGCTTTCCCAAAATTCTCGCAGAATCTCCTTATATAGAAGAATCCTATGAGAATTTAAGCTTTTGGGATCCTGCTCCTTGAAGGTCCCTCCAAGGATCACTAAATCTAATTACTAATTATGACTGAGTTATCAACCCCATCATGCTATAAAAAGTGGAAGCGTGCGACCCACAGACCCAGTTGTCACTGCAACATGCAACGCCATTACAGTCGTGATGCAGTTATGATATTTATATATTTACACGACCTTACTACATTGCCAATTTCTGTGAAAAGAGATAAATCTTGTAAAGATCGTAAAGACGACTGCACAAGTTGGCGACTTTCTTACTATTAAGAGCTATGTTATAAAATATAGTATCGTTGAGTTGAGAGCTATGTTGGAGTGGCCATGCGGTGGATAGATGGTGGCAAGAACTGGATACACACTGCGCAGGATAGAGCAAATTGGTGGAGGTTGAAGGAGGTCCACACCAAAATGGTCGAAGACGGATTGAGACGAGATGATGATGAGTCTCGATCTCACTAAATTATTATTTATGTTATTGTTCAATGTCATTATCTGAATATAACACACGCAAAGACTGTCCTGGCAATGTTAATGGAGTAGTTTAGCCACTTGCCTTCAAACACACACAAGCTAATAAATGATAAAATAGAACGCAGTTATCCTCAGGATGTTTTCCTTCTTTCTATGCATGAGTCAGATTGGTATTCAAGGGTGCCTGCCTCTGCAACTAGTGATTAGCGATTAGTATGTTTAAATCCTCTTGTCCTTAGCTTGGAACAGCCCAGCTTGACTGCGCTCGCTATCCTGCCTGGTCAAATTTTGTTTGTTTTTCCTGGCCATTCTCATCAGACATTAATAAAATACTAAACCTTGGTCGCAAACTTTTAACTGTTTAGTGTTCATCACCATAATTTAAGAGCGAGACTCTTGTCGGTGGAGTTCCTTCCATTTTTCTCTTTCCATTGCCAACTGTTTCACTTCTTGATACGAATCGGCGCAGCGGCGCTCACTTTTTCCTTTATTTGCCACATGCAACTCTGTCTTTATCGTCTTCCTTTCCTTTCCTTCTATGATGTTTCTGAGACATCGTGTCGTATCAAGTAACCTAACATTTTCCTTCTTTACTTTCAATAGATTTAATAATGCTTCTTTTTCTCCTATTCTATTTAAGTCCTCCTCTGTGTTTATTATTTATAGTTCTTGCTAAATAACTGTAAGCTTATAAATTTCACCCTTGCGTGCGGCGCCTCGGGTGAAGTTTATACGGAACGTCTCATTTCGTATTCACTGGGTCAGTGGGTTGTCGCTAGCCACGACCTTACTCGGCTTTATGCTTGGGAAATAATCATGATTTTAACAGACTTAAAAAGGAGAAATTCACGTTTCACTATATTTTTTATACAGGAGCCCGGAGAGAATCACCATTTCATGGGCCTAACCGGCACTAAGTTACCAGTTAACTCAAAACCCTATACGGGACTCGGAGAATTGGATAAAATGGTCCCAGCATGAGAGGACTGATCACCCGTCTGGTACTTGTGCTGGCGTCCCCAAAAAGTAAATAATAATAATAAGCCCCTTAAACAACACTTGATAACATTCGCAATGGTCCACGAGATGGGTAAATAAAAAAGTATCTCGAGCTCTTTGCTTGCCGAAAATATTAATTTTGTTTCGTCAACAATGACCCAAAACGTTTGACAAATATCAAACTGAAAATGCATCTTGCACATCTGTAATAACAAACACAACACTCCCGAATCATATTACAAAGAGACGCTATTCAATGCAGTTGCATAACCAAGGGGCAATGCAGACTTGCCACTTTTATTTCTTATCCATAAGAAAGGCCAATGCCCCAGTAGTGGGGGACATTAAAAGGGCTGCTGATGAAGATGATACAGTACTCTTTGAATCATTTTAAAAGTTTTGAGCCATATTTTCCAATATTACATAACTTATTAAAAATGACAGCAAAATCAGAGTCAACTATCCAAATACATATTTACACTAGTTGTATGTAACAGTTCTAACGTCTATCATAACCATGTCTAGTCTATCCTAATATCAATAGGACACACTTTACTCTTAACAACATTAAGGATAATAAGATCGTTGCTTTGCGTCCTTTTTCTGTGAGATTTTAGTGCTTATCAGCCATTTCAAACTATCTAACATGTACTTAGTGTTGCTGAATAATCGCTGCTCGTCTTTATTCATAAAGTGTCCCGTCTGCTCCACCCTTAAATAGGTTAAAAGACTTGCGGTGTCCGGTGGCTCAAAGCTCGAGGAAGTGAAAATCAAAACTAGGAAATTGGTTTCAAAATTGTAACAGAAAAGGCACAGTTGCTGTAAGAATAGATAAATCAAAGTTTTGTCTGATACAAAAGCGTGTATTTTGATTTGTTTTATAATGTAGGGTATTTTAAGAGAAGAGTATGCGTTTTTGAGCGTTTCTCAATTGCGCCAACTACAGCGTTTTAGATACCTAACAAAGGTAAACCATACAATAGGCACACCACCGAACTTGGTAATTAACGGGTAGTTAAGTAAATAAATCAGAAAATATTTTTATAACCCTCACACAGCAGGTATTGATACTCGTACTTAGGTGACGATGCCAAAAAGATTTGTCGTTTACTTAGGGCCCGGCAATCAAATTACCCATAGCAGCCCAAAAGTTCCTATGGTTAAAAATTTGAAAGCTGTAGGAAAGATATTCAACAAATTTCCTACAGCTTCTCTTTTATTTATCGTTTCTTTTTCTAAATATTTAGAATTGTTTCAAAAATAATTTATTAGTTATTATTATAAAGCAGAACGCGTATGTCCATTGTGTGATCTAATATAATCCAGTATGTCAGAAACCTTACCTCCACGACCTGTCTCAGGTCCTCCACGTACACGTTCTCTGTCTGGACTATTTCTGCGCAGACTCTCTCCAGTTGAGATAGCCCTGGAACCTCGTGTTCTTGCTGACCTGTGTGAGAATAGTACTTTATTGTTCTATTAGGCTCTTTAATAGGAGTTTACGTATTTAATAGGAGTTTATATAGAGGAAGAGAGCTGATGAGTGGATTGCAAGACAAGAAAAGGATTGAGTGAAATGGCAAACGCACAAAATGGAAAGAGCAATGTGCCAACGGAAAAATGGGAAAATGGAAGGAAAGAAGTTCATCTGCTACGCAGACAAGACTACACGCCACGACAACAGCCAATCTGTGTTTGCCTTGGCACCATTAGTTCATTCTACTTGTAAAACCACTTCTAAAGTAGCACGTAACTACCTTTACTATATACAAACTTTCTTACTTATTCACAAGTGTTGGCTTTGCTAAATCCACGTGGAACCTTCATAAAGTATGATAGAAACTTTCATTACATTTGCTGCATTGTCCATATTTGTTATCAATAAAAATAATGTTTCAGCTACAAATTTGTTAGTTAATTAATCTTAAAAATAACAAATTGGAAATAGATAAAAGCGCGTACATAATCACATTATTGCCGTGGGCACTGTCATGTCATTATCACGTTTTTTCCTGTGCGGGTACCTTCGAGCAACAAGGACTTCCGCGCGCGGCCGTGTTGCTCTATGGCGGGTACCTACAGGAAAAAGACGTGATAATATGTATTTATGTATATACATAAATATTTAAAGAGTAGGAATATTTTTCTAACATTGACACGCCATAAAATTGTATTAACGGAAAGAACTTACGTGGAAGTGTCTCCGAGTTTCCTTCTTCTGATACACTAGTGTTTAGAATCCCTGCATTGTTAACAAAGTTGTTGCTACCGTTAGCCGAAGTCATATCAGCGTCACTGTGATCATCAAGACTCTCTATCGAAGCTAAATATGCAGAGTTTACACCACCTTTGTTCTGAACTCCGCTACTCGAAGTGGAGCTGGACGAAGCTATAGAACTCATTGATAAAGGCCGAGAAACTTCCACTGACGGAGGATTCAATTTCAAATCTTTCTCTGGATTCACAAATGTCTTCAAATTTCCTGTTGACCCTACTACTTCGGGATAAGGTCCAGCTTTTGATAGCTGTTTCGCTGGACTCTCAACTCTTGTAAAATCTTTTCTACATAAGCTATTTGTACCATTCAGTGTTTTCGGAAACTTCGCTGGAGACGCCTCCGGTGTTACGCTTTTATGTTCAGACTTCTGTGGCGAATTTTCTTTTAGATGATAATTTGATATCGAACTCTCTATCATTGGATGATATAGAAAGTTCTATAGATTGATCGATGTAAGGTAAAGATAAAGATTCAAAAGCCGTTTTACTAGCTACAACTGGAACATCGTATATGATGGGACAATTGTTGGTTGGGACATCGTAACAAGTCTCTTCTTCGACTTTGAATTTTGGTTTTAATTCTGGTATTTTGGAAGGAGATTCTTTGCCCGGTTTTACTTTGTTATAAGATTTGATATCGCATGGTTGATCATAGATTTCTACTGATGGTAGAATTTCTACTCCTGACTGCGATATTTTAGAAGTAGCGCCTACTAAAGGTATATTCGATTTATATCTGGTTGAAGACCTTCCACCACTAAAGGTTTTCTTTTGAATCTTTACTGCCGTTGTCTCTGTCGCACTAGAGATCATCCTTCTCACATTGGGTGACAGATTATCGAAGGTAGACGTTTCAGATTTAATTTCTCTTAAATTCCTATGTAATGTTCTGTCTTTTATTTCACTGGAGTTTCCACACACTTCACTAGCACCATTTTTATCACTTTTAGTTCGGTTACTATATAAAGAACTTTTGTTTACTGTTGCTATAGGTAGTTTCACACTTCCAACGAGCTTAGACGGATTGACTGAACTTTTTTCTTCCGAGACTACATCCATTTCATTTGTCATTATTTCTGGTTTATTGATATCTACTGGAGGATCATTCCTTGCGTCTTTAGCTGTTTCTAAACTGGCTTCTTCAGGCCTTAAACTTTTTCCTGGCTCCAATAGAGAATCATATATCCCGATCAGCGTTGGAGTCAGATCCGTTGTGCTACCTGTAACAAAATAGATGATTAGAGTAACAATGGTAACATGAAAAGAATTATTATAAGTCTTTAAACATTTTGAGCTTTACTCCATTCAAAATAAGGTTAAATTTGTATTAAAACATGTTGTTTCCAATTAGTGGCTAATAACAATTTAATGAGTCTGCATTCTCCAAGACAATTTGAAGCTTGTTTACACTAACAATTCAATTTAATAGATAATTAAGTATAAACATGGTCGGAATAAACCATGAACTCGGATGTCTTTTTTAAGACCACATCAATACAAAATTTGCATAAATTCGTATTTAATTCGTATGTTGATTTTCCCATTTATTCCTACTAGTAGGAAGGAATACTATGGTAGGGATGGATATAAGTACCTCGCTGTTTTATTACAAGTGTTGCTTAGTATCAACGCATAGGTTACTTTAACTAACTTAGCATCAACGCATAGGTCACTTTAAACTAATCAACTTACGCAAATTAGCGGCAACGTTGGTCTAAGGTGTAAATATGTAAGTCATAAAGATTGTTAAAATTGATAAAATAATAACCTTAAAAATGTAATAAGTACAAACAATGAAAACAAAACTAAAAATAGGCTCGTCTTAATTACCAGTAGCGATAAGTAATCAGACGAATCACAAAAACCTTTTTAGCTTATTAACCTTTTGTCAGTCTGTTTATTTACAAATTGAACCACAATGACTCGACAACTAGATGTAGGAAGGCGTGAAGGAAAAAAAAACCAGTGGGCCTTACAGTTATGTTTGATGTATAACATTCTGACTCTACCAATTGAATAACATCTGACTCTACCATTTCATAGACCACCTTACTTCCAGTAAAGGAAAAGGCCATGATGTCCGCCCTAGTTGATATATCAGCTAGGGTGTGAAATGGAGAAGGTAATTCGCAAAACTACTCCGTTGACATTGCCAAGAAATTCATATTATTATTATTTTTTTCTTATATTTTATTTTATTTTTGACTGTACACAAAGTGTATGTATAAAGTTAATGAATAGCCCCTCTGGCATGCTAGGCGACCAAGACTGTTTCATGAGTTTCTTTCGGCATTTCTTCTCAGCAATGGTCGTTCCGAAATGCTAGTAGTTTGTAGCTTTGAGACATAAGATATTATGATTAAATAATTAGTTATCGACGTGAAAAAGAGCCTTCTTTGAAGGCCAAGTTTCAATAAAAAAAATTGACTTTGACGTAATGACACCGACAAGAGTAATAGCTCTTTAATAGGAAGAATGATGATATATGATTTGCAATCTCTCATAATGCATTAACTATATCTATAGATCGGCAGGATTTCCAACACAAAGTAAGTGTCATTAAGTGAATGTAGAAAGTTGAGCTTTACATATATGGCGATCGGAAATGTCATCCATATAGTATCGACAATCAACAATACTTTCTTCGAGACTGATCTACATACATAGATACACTTTTGCACGAAGTTTTGCCCCTATGGGAATATACATACATACATATTATCACGCCTTTTTCCCGTGGGGGTAGGCAGAGACTAGCGATTTCCACCTGCTACGATCCTTTAGATCTCTCTTGCTTCATCTACCCTCATCACTCTCTTCATACATGCTCTCCGGTTATGGGTGCTCCTAATATCTCCTTTTTAAGGAGTGTCCGTAATCCTATGCGGAAATATGATATTGTATATTCAAAAATTGCAATAACTGTTTTATTCAATAGAACAAAGTATGTAAAAGATGACGTTATTTTTCTAAACCGACTTTCCAAAAAAGGAGTGAGGTTATATGTTTCGATGTATGTATGTTTTTTTTATGTATGTTCGCCGATTTCTTCGCGCTCACAGTGGACTGATTTCCGAAATTGTTTTTTTATTCGTAATGATATATACCCAAGTTGGTCCCATTTTAACCACGTCAGAATCTGTTCGGTAATTTTAAAGATACCTAACAAAATATAAAAATACCAACATTGCATTATAGAGCAAAAGCCCGCGATAGTACATGCCCTTCCTTATTTTATTAAAACTAAAGATTTTCTGTGTATGTTCCAAACATTTAGCGACTATAAAAGTTGGATCATGATTACTTTAGGCAGATTATTTGTAGCAATAACATTTAAAGTGGTAATTCAATTTCCTTAAAGTAAAAGATTTTTTAAAGATTTTATTCCTAATAATATAAGAAATCACGCCATCCATTACCAAGGCAATTGGTGCAGATATAAAACATTGTAACTTTACTAAATTATTTGTTTTATTATAAAAGCTGAATGTTATTTATAAAAAGTTGAATTTTTGTTTTATTATAAAAGCTGAATTTAATATTTATTACTTTGGAAGGCCCAAGGGTGCTTTTTATACCTATAAAAATCATCCTTGCTATCCCATATTACCTGCATAAGCAACTTCAAGATCCAAACTTCATACCTAGTCGCTAATATTTTTTTACTCGTATATACCACGCAGAGAAATATTCAGCATTTTTTAAAATAAGGAAGGTTTGGTCGTCGCGTCACTCACGGTCTATTTATGTGCCAAAAATAATAGACAATTTGACATGTTCTGACATTTCAAATCAAACTGACATAAAAAGTTTCGAATTCTTAATTCTTTATTTTCGGCCATACCAGTGAAAGAAAAAGTTTAAGTTTTTATTAAAGAAAATGAAAAGGTGTAGAAGCACTTAAAAATGATAAAATAAAACTTCTTTCCAAAAAAGTGAACCGGACTTCCATAATACAAAACTTAAAATCATGAAATAATAATAAAGAAAAATGTATTAGCATGCTACCTACTGAATGAGGTGAAGTTTGGTGCCAAATGAAATATTAAATAATATAAACTAACAATAGAATCATGTAGAAAAGCATATACAAAATGCCTAGCTAAACAATTACATAGTCCTGCACTTGGCACCGACTTCACCTCATTCAGTAGGTAGCATGCTAATACATTTTTCTTTATGGTTATTTCATGATTTTAAGTTTTATTATGGAAGTCGGTTCACTTTTTTGGAAAAAAGTTTTATATCATATGATATGCACATACAGACATAAAAAGTATCTAATTTGAATGATTTGCTTACATCGCTACCTAATGTCGCATGATGTGCAACTTCAGAGTATGCATTATTTTGATGAACTTTGAAGAATATTTTTTTATTTATTTAAGTAAGCGTACATTAACTAATAGATTACCATCCAAGTGCCAACAGATGGCGCTACTAGAAAGGTTATTTTTATAGGATACGTTTTATCCTTTACTATTACGCGAAAGTAACTCTGTCTTTTACATCAAAAATCTGTCATTTTACTCATCCGTCACATCGCAAACCTGTCATTTTGCTTAATCTGTCTTTTTACTATTCTGACCATTTGTGAAAAATATACCTGACGATTTGCCAATCTGTCATTTTTGCATTTCTTGACGTTCTTCGGCCAAACCCTTCAAGAGCTATCATATTTTTCGGCATTCTTATTTTTAACTGAAAGCTTTGATCATAAGAATTGGTTTGCTCCCATAGACCCAGTAGGTCATGTCATGAGTCAGGAAATGAGTCATCGATATGAAACTATTACAAGAAGCCGTAATTAACTCAAGCTCTTGACATTAACATGACGTAAAACCAACCATGATACAACGAAACAGAGTTCATATTTTGGATCCCTTTAAGAAGTTTATCAATGACCACACTTTTAAAACAGCGAGTGAAGAAAAATTAGTCCGTAGTGCCATAAAATCTAAGTGCAAAGTTCAATGTGAGGATATTGCATCTTGTACGACGGAAGTCGTCCATTAAGAGGTTGGAGTTCACTGGTGCATCGGAAGTCATAAGTAGCATTTGAGAACTGATCCAATAATATCCATAAACTGTCCAATCTAATCCTCTAACTAATATAATATAAATGCAACTAATATTTGTTTGTTACCTCTTCACGCTTTATCTATATACTGAACCAATCTTCCTGAAATTTTGCATACACATACTTTGTTAGAAGTACTGAGAAGGACCCTGGGAAAAAACACTGCTCCCGTGCACGCGGGCGAAGTTGCTGGCAAAAGCTAGTATTGCACAATAAAAAATGGTGCTGAAGTTGCAAACATGGTGAAGTGAAACTTTTCTTCCCTCATTTATTTTCTCAAAAAATTAGGGAATTCTGTTCTCATTCCATAAATTGTTTTGAAGTGGACATCATTTCTTCTTTGGTCAAGTTGATACGTGATGTTTAAAACCGACATCAGCAGGAAGTAGTCACAAATTCTTTATTATTAGCTATAGCATTCGACTTCCGGCCCGCGTGGTATTTAGTTTTACACTCATTCTCTTTGCATACAATGGGAATTTCCATAATTCCTTTCTTAGTGCTTAAAAAATCTCCCTGCAAAATTTCTGCTTTGATATACCAAATCAGTCAGGGTCAGCGTCCAATTATATACAGTGGTGGCTGTAGCTAATTATGGACACCAGTCGATTTTCATACAAACGAGGTTACTTGTGCAGCTTTGGTTCAATGCCAGGAGCTGTGATCTGATAATGGCCATCCAGGGGATAGAATGGAGGACATCCCAGATCGCTATACACACCCAACTGATCATAGATCAGCATTCTAAGAGCTACTCAGCTCCAAAGATTTAAATCGGCTCAGCTTTCTGAGTTTCCAGGATTTCCATACATTTTAATGCTATTTTCGCGGTTTTTTTAAACATATTCAAACAACTCTTTTGTATGAAAAAATCGACTGATGTCCCTAATAAGCTGGCCACCACTGTATGTGATACAGAAGATATTTTATAGTTATCTGTTAGATAATCTGTGCTACATTAAAGGACAAACATATACATGCAATTAGATAATATTATCCAGTAAGTACAACAACAGTCTATTGTTATGCGTGCCTAGGAATTCCTTAACTCCTGAGGCATCAAGGTTACTGCTAATTAGACTGCAGTTAACATCTTGTGCGTGAATCATTGATTTTAGTTAACAATAATCTAGTTCTCAACGACCTATTTTGGATTCCCTTGATTCATAGATACGCCTCGTTTCTTCAAGGGGAGTGAGCAGAGAATACCTTCCACTTGCTACAGTCCTTACAGGATATCTCTCTTCCTCTACAGTTCTACACTCATCATTTTCTACATACATATTTTGACATCACCGGCGAGGTGATGTCAAAATATGCACATAAACTGATAGTATATTCTCGATTGGAGTTGATAGAACCTTCATTTTTTTACAGTTCCAAGGAATAGAATTTAATTAATTTTGACAATTAATGTTAACTTCTTCTTTTCTTCCACTCGTCTCTTTCTATTGCAAGTTGTGTGTTATGGCCACTACTAGGTAAGAATTGACAAATTCTTGCCTGAGTAAAACTGTTATTGCAAAAATGTATTTAATTTCCCCCCCAGTTTATTTATTTTATAGACATCAAACTATTTCTTAGCATAATCTCGAGGTGATAAAATGCCTTGTCCCAAGAACAATAAATTTCCAATAGGCCAAATTCAATTGATCCAATCGATTGGTAGTGGGGGTCACCAGGGGTCAATGGATCAAGGATCTGACGATTACTTTCCGTTTGTCGCATAGACCTTGGATTTAGTTAACAGTTGCTATTGTAATGGCGGCGTTTATCTGCCAGATTCCAGAACAATTGAAGAGTTCTCGACATAATATTTTCAGGTTTCATACAGTCAGCTGCAGAGCTTTGAAGCGGTGGTGGCCAAGCGGTAATGACACCCGCCTGTGAGATCGGATAGGACCCGGGTTCAAATCCTACCTCCGTGTCACTATGAGTTTGGTAAACCAATCTGACTCATGTGTTGTGATATGCGGTAAGTTTTCTCAAAGACCACCACCTGCTTCCGGGTGAAGAGAAAACATCGTGAGGAAACCTGCACATTGGCTGACTATTTAGTTCACTAGTGTAGAGTATACGGCTACTGCCACTATATAGATGGCGGTAGTCGTAAAAGTCATGTCCAGATGCCTTTTAGGGCGATGTTGAGGCCTTCAGCTCTCCGAATTTTTTATATAATTTCTTTTTTTTTTTCTCTTTCAATTCCGGTAACAAGGCACCTTGGTATCGCTGTCTCCTTTAGCGAGCAAATGAAAGACCGAGATGGAGGTCTACTTGCACCTCGCGGAAGGATCGCCAATTATCGCAATCTCAGTCTCGTTTCGTACATGTCATTGAGATAGCGTGTGTGTCCGCGCCTGCGGGTGCCGCGCGCGCGCCGTTACGAGATTCCCCGCAGATCTTCCAGAATCTTTCGGCTTCGTCATTGCTGTACTCCAAAAGAAAACTGGTGATCACTCAAGAGAAGCCTTCAACACGCGAGCGAGGTAAGCGATTATCGAGCCCTGTCGAGTTGCCGAATTGTTGAAACCTTCCCTTTCATATATACACATATAGCAGCCGCTTTAACCGAAGTCTCATCCTAGGGAGTCTTAGGTATATCTTTAGGTCCACCACATACCGCACAAAAAGGAGTAGTCAACCTATTTTACACGGTTGCCACTCCAGGCGATTCTTAATCAAATCTGACATCAGTGTTAGTAATAACACACTCGATAAGAAGATCTCAGGAGGGTTCCGGTTTCCTTAGACCTGACTATACATACAGTCTCTTTTTAGCTTTTACTGATGGTTGTGGGAATTAGTTCCTACAGCCACCTTCAAACTCCATAATCAGATCAATTACTTAATAACAATGACAATCCTGGTCTTCTCTTGACTACTTCCTCCTTCTCCTTTAGTCGTATTCCTCATGACTGGATGGGTCGTGATCATTATATGGAATGAAACACACAACGACTATATTGGCAATGGTGTAATGGAGTGGGTTTGCCATTACCTCCTCCATTTCACGCACTAGCTGATGGTGATAATCATCAACCAGAATGTGAGTTTCAACGATGTTTTCTCCTTCACCGGAAACATCGGATGTTTTTCTTCTATTTACTGCTAAGTAAATCAAATACGTATGCAAATGCTCCTAAATTAATTTTATTAGCTTTTCAGAAAATAAATATTTTTCGTCCTGTCCAAAAATTAGTGAATACCTCTTCGTAGTCTGGGAGTCAAAGCGACACATTCTTTCGACACATTTCAGCCTCGACTAATGAGCTGTCGGAAACTGGGGACAAATTACCGACACCAGTTTTGGACCAGCGCCGAACCAGGAAGCACGGATTAATTATGTGAACAAAGAGTTTTGGTTGTATGGTGGTGAAATGAGGCCTACAGGACGATGGCCGTTTCGCTTAGTTAGCCGAAATTTATTCAAGTTTTTAGATTTTAGACAATGGACCATTCAGCACATATATTTTTGTGTTTTTTGTGTTTCTTGCCTTAGAAGTTCGTCATTTATAAGCCAATAAGCCAAAGAATTTCTCCAAAATTACTTTCTCTCACTTACGCTTTATATGTATATATGAGTTTTTAACATTTTCTACATTCAGCTGTGTCTCATTCTAGCAATCCCTATTTGTGAATATAGAAGATATGTAGAAATGTATTGTTTGTTGTTCTTTCCTTATGCAAGAGATTTGATACAGTTGTACACACACCAGACTAGGCATAACTAAAAACTATTATAAATTGAGGTAAATTGCTTTCCACTCGTATTAATAGGTCTTTGGCATCAAATGCATCTTCGCACCTGAGATGTGGAAATATCACTTCCCAAGTTGCAGTTGGCAGTTAAACAAAACACATATTGTGGTTTAACACGTTTAGTGGTTAACAGGTTCATTCGCTGCGCATAAATTGAGGATGTGAATATGGAAACGTCTTTATTCTTAACGGGGGCACAGAATTAATATAAGTACTATGTACAGAAAGGAAGCCTTCCCGCCACTCCCGGCAATATGGTGTATCCCCCTACGTACCCCGTACTTCCTCCCCCCCGTTCTTTTGCGGATTGGCACACTATTACTTTTTAAAAAATGCAATAACATTGACGTAAAATTCAGGGATGTACGTACGTACAGTTTCATTTTGTAGTAGTAGTAGCTATAAGTATATGGACACCCCGTTTCTATGAAGTTTCCACCTCTGTGACGGTGGGGCAATGGATGTGCAGGAATCGAAATGCAGAATTTAATATTTTTTCTGTATAAACATCCTGAATCATTATCTTAGTCATTCACTTCATTATCAGCTTTCACGACCCACTGCTGGGTATAAAACTTCCTTTTTGTCTACGGTAACATTCTCTATCCTGGGCCATGGCATCCAGTTCCTGCCATCAACATTCTTGGCTGACCGTCGACCCATCTTGCTGCCTGTCCTACGCTTCTTCTCCCATTTCTAGGGTATTTTCAGAAGAAACTGCAAGCCACCTCCTTCTGGAGTGCGTTGTAACTACAATAGAAGAGTTCCCGGGGAACCCAGGGACCATGAGCGAAGCCTGCCATACAACATCGGTGGTTCTTCGCTTCCTAAAGGAGCTGGGCTGGCTCGAATGAAGTTTCGACCCATTCTCCTCACGCAAAAAGGGCCCTAACTGGAGGCCTAATTGGTGGAAAATGTCCTCGTTGGAACTAAGAAGTAAGTAGGGTAGTATATTCAAGTTATCACATAAAAAATTGATGCGTTATTATTATAGACAACGCACGCCGAAACTTCTGGGCGTTGAAAGTTGAGTTTTGTTTTCGTCATGTAGGAGTATAGGGAAGCAGTCGGGAGTACTCAAGGATTTTTCTAAATTCCCACAGTAACGCGTAAAATGGGATATTTTTGCGCGTGTGAAATTGCAGGCAAAAGTTAGCTAGTATATTATGAATAGAGAATTCGTAGGTGTGACAGGTACGGTTACCTAATTTTTGACATCAGTGTTTTCAAGAGTACCGATACCCTGTCTGTAACTCGTACCATACATGTTAGCGGTCTCATAATTTTATTCCTAACACGCAACAAAGTATAAGTACCTACCTAATACAAAGCCCTTACATCTAAAAAGGCAAACCTACGTTCCTTTTACAACCATATGACTCATCTCAAGACCAAGTGTTGATTCAAAATAAAACTGTTTTGTTTTATACAAAGAATCATTAGGCAAATTCTTAAGTGGTATATCGACGTGGGAAAGAATGTTTGGATTCCAGAGTCACTGAAGAAATATGCTCTTATTTATTTTTTTATTATGGAACAACAAACAGTTATAAAATAAAATAGTTTGTGTAAAAATAAGACTTAGGCTCTTGTTCTCATTTTTTTAAATCTCTTGAATTCAAAACCTCGACATCAGAATTGTAATTCACGTCAACCCCGATTTTGCTAAGAATAAACCAATATGTATTTTAAGTTTGGAGCTTAATAAAAATTGTAAGTTTTTCCCGCTCTATCCATTTAGAGCAACTCGCGCGAAGTCCATGTTGCTTAAAGGCTTAAACACAGCTCTATCATGATGCAGAAATTGTACATTCAGTTATTTTATTCGATTTAAGTTTTGATTTGTACAATAATTTTACGAAACACACAAGTTGTTTACAAAAACACAAAAGTTTGTTATCCTGAAAGGTTATACCTCATACCTATGGTGGTACAAAACGTCCAGGTTCGGCTCTCTCGCGGAAAGGTCACTCCTCGGAGCCGGACCCAGCCCTAAACTCTTGCAGTTTAACCACTGGCTGGCAGGGAGGGCTCAAAACAGGGGGCCGATTCTCCTAATAACAAACGTAGATATCGTGTCTCAATTGTGTCTCAAGATCCAAAGAAATTGAACTAAAGCGACAAGGTCTCTGTAAGACTTCTATGTTTTATTACGATTTCTTTGGCTTTTGAGACATACTGAGGCACGCACGATATAGTACGCTTATAACTTGTCGAATAAAGGTCCAGAAATTCAGATAACTTAATGGTGGGGGTATTGGCTGATAAACCCCGAACAAGTTAAAGCATTCGCTTCTTGCGACCATTTGGTACCTATGGACGAACCTCATCCTCCATTGGAAGTTGAGATTAAATTATGTCGTAAAAATGATCAGGTGCGTAATAGCGCCACCGCAAGATCCTATGACCAATTTCGTACCACAATGGAACTTCTTTGAAGCGGACTTCCACGCTCTATACTCTTCCTTAGTTGAGGCTGACTGGGGAGGGGTAATGAATACAACTGATGTCAACTCTGCTGTTGACACTTTTTATATTGAGCTAACAATGTATTGACGCACATGTACCTCTAAAGAACACATCCCATCCCAATAAGCGGAAAGAGCACTCCAACATGGTACACGGCTGAAATAATTAAATATATTGAAACGAAAGAAGGTTTTATTTGAAACGATGTAAAACTGATAATAGTGAGTTTAATCAAGAAATGTTTAAGTTTTATAGAGGTCATGTTAAAAAACTTACAAAGAGGCTCATTATAATCATATATGAAAAGTACCCAAGCGAAATTAATCAATAACCCATCACAATTTTGGCAGTATATTAAAAATAAGAGGAAGAATAGACAAAGCCGGTGATACGTATAGCTATCAAGGTCGTGGTTTTGATACACCAGCTGCTGATGGATTTGCAGAGTACTTCAGCTCAGTCTTCTCCGAAGTGACCTTCCAAAGCTTGATGTGAATGGTGCCGACAGGTATGCGTGTAATACTTGCTGCCTCAACTGGTACACATTTCCAAAATTGATTACGATGATTTGGCCGGGGTTGTTAAAAGGTTGGAAAGTTCAGTCCTCTCTGGGTCCTGATGGTGTTCCAACGTTTATAGTAAAGGATTGTTCAGAAGTTCTAAAGGATCCACTCTTATATATTCATAACCTAGCTCTTGAAAAATCCGAATATCCGGATACCTGGAAGATGAGTAATGTGACTCCCTGTACACAAATCTGGAACAGCCAACGAGGTCACAAATTTTCGTCCCATAGGTATGAAAATAAGTGTCTATTTTTAATAAAATATTTGAAAGTATAATTAAGATCTATATACGACGGCAGATAGACACCTGGCTCGACGGACTCACAACATGGGTTTCGCGCTGGTAAATCCATTGGTAACAAATCTTTCTAATCTTAGTTGATTATGTAAGTGCTGAAATGAATAATGGTGAATATAAATCGATGCAGCATACTTTGATTTTCAAAAGGCTTTGGACCTGGTAGACAATGACGTACTATTGGATAAATGCTCAGCTATTGGATTTGCTCCTGGACTTTTGAAATTTTTAGGTAGTCACCTTTCTAACCGATCCCAGCGAGCAAAACTTGGAATATTTTTCTCAAAAAGCTATTATACCAGATCGGGCGTAAGCCAAGGTAGTACGTTGGGATCCTACATGTTTCTTATAATGATAAATGATCTTCCTGGAGTTTTGTACTTCAGCCAGATGTTTATTATTTGCCAGATGATTTAAAATTATTTATTGGGGTAAATAGTGTTACAGATACAGAAAAGCTATAGGGAGATATTAAGATGCATGGTGCTTAGAGTGGAGTCAATCGAACAATCTCTACTTCAATGTTTCTAAATGTAAAGTAATAACTTTCAGTCGCTCTTTTTCCCCCATAAGTGCCAAGTATCATCTCAACGGAACATTGATGGAACGAGTATCAGAAATACGTGATCTGGGAATCACTCTGAACTCAAATCTGGATTTCCATGATCACATTATTAAAAATGTGGAAAGAGGCTTCTAGAGCACTGGGATTTATCTTTGCTATAGTTGCGTCCGAATTCGATGACAATAAAGTTGTTGTGACGCTGTACAATGCTTACGTTAGGAGTGGCAATTGGAGTATGGAGCAATAATTTGTGATCCATATGAAAGTACGTACGCTGTTATAATTGAGAAAGTGCAGAGTGAAATACGCAAGATGGTTATATAAAAGAGCCTACGGATACTACCCGTATCTTTTTTACCCGTCTGCTTTTGTAGTAGGTATGGTGGATTTGAATATTTTGATATTCCGTAGGAAAATGCTTCTTTTAATCCATTATTACTTAGTACTTAATAATACTATAAACAATAAATCCGTATTAGAGCACCTAGGATTGCATGCTCCTTCACGCTGGAATCATCGGGGAGGAGATGTTTCTCGAAGAAGAACGCACTTGCTCACCCCTCCGCCTGTCCGCATGTGCTATGCGAGGAATGTGCCCTAACTGGTGTGAGAGCCCAGCAGCTGCTCGAGGATATGCTCTACATCAAAACACAATGAGGCAGACATATTTAATAATGACTTTTTTGATATATTTAATCCGAAAATGTTATGAGATGTGTTCTGAATTAAATTCAATTTTATAATATAATATCAAGATTCAATTATTACTATTTACCTCTTAATTTCTCAATCTTTTACACTTAATTTTTTTTTTTTTGGCGTATGAAGGACATGGTAAGTGTTTTTGGATCATTAATTGTCAGTGAATCTGGATGTATCTTTATGAATAAATGAATAAATGAATAAACAAACACAACCGTTCATAATGTGAACAACTATTCGTAACAATGTCTGTATGTGAGCAAACGCGGTGCATCACCTTGTAGCGCATACCTGATTTTAAAAAAGATAGTTATATATTTAAAAAGCAGACTTTCTCTAAGATTTCTAGTTTTCACATTTTTTCTCAACGATACACACGCGACAAGACCGTGAAAAGCATAGTAGGAAGAGCGTCGATTTAATGCCGCTACTTAGGGAAGGTGGGGCTTAAGATGACATACTTTTTGTTTGAAACACAAATATCTGAAATAAAATAAAGTCGTGCACGAGATCCAGTATCTTCCTTTTTATTGTTAATTGTTTCATAATCAACGAAATTATGACAGTTTCAGAACAATAAACTGAATATAAAATTAAAAAAGAAACAAGCATTAATTGCACTTAGGTCTGCGTGTGTAAGACGATATATCTATAAAGAAGATGACATAGTACTGCTTCATCTTAGACTTTAGTGGTATGTCGTCTTATACTGTAACAATTTTATGTGAACATCTTCATGTCTTGCTGTGACCAACTCATCCGCGTCGATGTCTGTTTGTAATTTCCAGGCATTCTGTATAGGAAAAAATAAAGAAAAATGAGTACCACCACCTAAACATAAAAGCTCAACTTCATTATAAACAATGCACTCAAGAATATTATAAATACCACCACCTAATAATAAAAAAAGTATCATCAGTTTACAATTATTATAAAGGGTAAGATTTATATAGTATGTCATCTTACACTGACGTCTAGTTATGTCATCTTACCAAATAGATGATAAAAGTTCTCATTCAAAGAATCATGACAAAATCTTTTAGAGTTAGAATAATGTCGTATCAATATTTCGTGTGTCATATAATAACCCCTGTTTACATACGAAAATTAGTTCTAAACAAAAATATTCTTACCTTATTTGTATTTTTACCACCAAACAAAAGCATTGATATATTTTCTCTCACATAAAATCACAAAATCTATTACTACTTTGCAACGCGTTGTTACTGTCCGCCATACTTTAAATCTCCCTACATACCATGACACCTACAGGCAATCTTCAAAACGTCATGTGGGTTCACCCTTTAGCGCGAATATTTACAAAAATCGGCAGGTGTGTACGTCTTATCTGACTATGTCATCTTAAGCACCTTTTCCCCTAGGTAGAATGGATTTCTCTGTGATTAATCAATTAAGTCTTTCTACCTATTCTGGTTCTTTTGATTAATAGAACGTTTATTTAATGGGTCGTTTACATGGTTTACTGTTTTTGGCAATCTTTCAATGTCATTAGCTAAGATGGGGTCGCCATTTGTAGCAATATCTTGTTTCTTTTGAAAGTCATAAGAAAGATGGACTCACAATACAAAAGGTGAATGTAATAAAGTTGTACGTTTCAAATACTCAAAAAGACTGTCACCAATTGCTGTACTTATCAGTGTTATTGCCTTGTGCATGAGACCACTAAGAATTTACAATAAATTTGGGTTTTGTTGATGTTCAGTTTACTGTGCCAAACATAATATATGTAGGAAACTGGTATACCCATGCCGAATTATTTTGAAATCTCTTGGCTTGGAGCAACATGGACTTCCGCGCGCGGCAACAGACCGTGTTGTTCTATGAGGAATTTTCGTGCTCAAGTCGAAACTATGGCAGCGATCTTTAATTGTATACGTGTACTAACGACTGAGATCTAACGCATAAAACTAAATAAATAGAGATTTATCTCAGTATTCCTAGCAAACATAGCAGACTAGACGCCGGCGGTGGCGCCATCATCAGCAGGCATGCCGGCGCCGGTAAAGCCGTGGTCACACTATCATCGTCTATTTATGTATTTTAAATTGATCAAAATTATTTTAGAAACGGAGCTAATTATTTAAAAATTAAAAACATGTCTGACAAATTACATATAGCCTATGCTATTCTGAGCTTATGCCAAGAAATCTACGAATACCTCTGGCATCAAAATCTGTTAAGCCGTTCCGGGACTTATGGTGGGAATAAAAGAAATTACATACATACATGAACCCTGAAAACATAACACCCCTTTTTTTTTGGTCAAATGTCGCAAAAGCAGGGTGTCGCTATAATATGTTATAACTGGAATCTGACTGTAATACAATCTAGTGTATGTATAAAGATAATAAAATAGCCCCTCTGGCATGTTAGGCGACCAAAGACTGTTTGCAGGAGCTTCTTTCGGGATTTCTTCTCAGCAGTGGACGTTCCGAAATGCTAGTAGATTTTGTAGCTTTGGTGACATAATATATCTTTTTCGACGTGCAAATGGCTCTTCTTTGAAGGCCAAGTTTCAATAAAAAATTTTGACTTTGACATTTTGATTTAAGAAAGGCGAGTCGCTGGTGTCTATAGTGAGGTAATTATTGCATTGATTTATTATGGTTTGCTAGCATTATCCTAACTAATATTAAAAATGCGAAAGTGAGTTTGTTTGTTTTGTTACCTCTTCACGCTTTATCTACTGAATCAATCTTCCTGAAATTTCGCATACACATAGCTGGAAGTACGGAGAAGGACATAGGGTAGGACACCTTTCATCCCGAGAAAAAGCACTGTTCCCGTAGGAAATTCACGCGAGCGAAGCCGCGGGCGAAAGCTAGTAAGCAATAAATCTTCAAACAAAAAAATTAAAAGAGTTTGTAAAATACAAAACTGAAATAACCATGACCAACCAATATTAACTATCCATTTAGACTCTCTATCATCTGAGCGTTTTCCCGGTTGCATCCTCAGCGTACGCGTCGGATCCCAGGGTCCGCTTTCCTACTTCTTCTTCTCCACTTCCACCACTTCTCCACTTCTCGGTATCCTTAGTTGTAAGAACTATCTTGTTAAAGTCAAAGTCAATTTTTTTTATTGTAACTTGGCCTTCAAAGAAGGCTCTTTTTCACGTCGATAACTAATTATTTAATCATAATATATTATGGCTCAAAGCTAAAAACTACTAGCATTTCGGAACGACCACAGCTGAGAATAAATGCCGAAAGAAACTCATGAAACAGTCTTGGTCGCCTAGCATGCCAGAGGGGCTATTTATTAACTTTATACATACACTAGATTGTGTACAGTTAAAAATAAAATAAAATATAAGAAACAAATATCAATAATAAAACATGTTATGTTTATGATCAGAAGTCATCACAATGAAATGGTTAAGAACAAAAAATAACTAACTACTCTCTCTCTCTCTCTCTCAGCCGAAAGACGTCCACTGCTGGACAAAGGCTCTCCCCAAGGTTGACTTCCCCACAACGACCGGTCCTGCGCTGCCCGGTATCCATACGCAACCCGCGACTCTTCACCAGGTCGTCGGTCCACCGAGTAAGGCTCCGCCAACACTACGCTGGCTTCCGGTTTCGTGGTCGCTTCACTCGAGAACTTTTCTGCCCCAACGCCATTCTGTTCTGCGAGCTATGCGTGCCCGCCCACTGCCCACTTTCAAGCTTGGCGATTCTGCGGGCTATATCCCGGTTACTTTAGTTCTCCTACGAATCTCCTCATTTCTGATTCGATCACGCAGGGAAACTCCGAGCATAGCGCGCTCCATCGCCCTTTGGGTGACCTTGAGCCTTCTTATGAGGCCCATAGTAAGCGACCACGTCTCTGTTCCGTATGTCATCACTGGCAACACACACCGGTCAAAGACCTTAGTCTTGAGACACTGCGGTATTTTGGACGAGAAGATATCGCGAAGCTTCCCGAACGCTGCCCAGCCGAGTTGGATTCGACGGTTGACCTCTTTCTCGAAGTTGGACTTACCTAACTGTCGAACTGCTTTGTCCTGGTGTACGCCGTGCCTTTCCTCTCTCCGTCAACAACTTCGAGTGTAGAGTCTCCAACCTTTAGAGGAGTGGGTGCGATACTTATTAGACATGATTTTCGTCTTATCCATGTTCATTTTTGTGACCCACTCTGTTGAGAGGCTCTACAGAGGCCATCGAGCATTGTGCCTCAGGTTCTTCCAAGTAAGTCTTCAGCTATGACTTCTACGAAATATCGTCAGCGAATCGAAGCAGAGTGAGTGTTTGTAATATATTGGGTAAAACTAAACGCAAGGCGTTTCCCAAGTACATCGCCAGGCGTTTCGGGGTTCTTCACATTGCTCGTGCGAATGGCTCGCGGACGTTATCGCAATTGTCCTATGCGATATCGGTTTGATTTTAATACGCGGAGCGAATGTCTCGCGTCCTTTTGAAGCTTGTTGTTGAGTTTGAGTGATAATCAGAATTTCCTGTTTGTTAAATAATCATTGAATTTGTGTTTCGTGAAAACTTCCGTTATTGTGAAATTTTCTTGTGAGAGGTGAAACGTGGCTGGCTGTTCACATTCGGCTGTTCCCGGAGTGAAACTACGGGAAGAAATCTGTTTATTTGTCCTGGGGAATTGAGATCTCAAGGGTTAGGTAGGGTGATTAGGAATTCCCCTTCCCGAAGACACTCAAGTTTGGATCCGAAGAGAAAGAAGATTTAATTTGGTAAGTGTTCAATTGTAGTTAATTTATAGGTTAGGTTATCAGATAGGGTCTTGTGAATTCCCTCTTCAGTAAGCTACGGTGGTAGCAGACTGCGTTAAGTTAGTTAGGTTTTAGTCGGGCAAATCGTGGTGCCGCGTGGGAGATTTTTTCCTTGCACTTATTTTTACCGGTGGTTTTTTCCCGGTGAAGTTCCGGTACAGAATTCTTCCCGCCGCTTCGTTTGTCCGCCGATCTTCTCTGCGCACATTTTTCTACAGCAGAGCGTAGTTGCTCTGGCACATTTTCTGGTAGCAGAGCGTAGTTTATCTACCCTCTATTTGTTCGTTTGTAAAAAATAATTAATTGTTTGTGCAAAAATTATTAGATTTTTCTTAGTTTGTTTGTATAAGAATATTTGTAACTTTTTTAGTATTTGTTTGCGGTTTGTACCGTGCGTTCCGGGTTTGTGCCATTCTCATACCTACCGCGGTTCTTCGTGTAGTTGCTTGATTTTGTTGTTTTTTATTTTCCTTTTGTTATTTTTTGTTTGTGACTTGACGCGATGGCGAAGGCCTCCAATGCTAGGGCGACACTCGCCAACGAATTGAGATGGTTTGTGACGGCCGGAGGACTCCTGTCCCGGAAGGACAGGGAGGGCGCCATACTGCTAAGAGCGGATCACCTCCACTCACGATTGATTAGCGCGGAAGCGGCCATGGCGGCGCTTACCGAAGCCGATCTTACCCCGGAGGCCTACGCAGGTCACATGGCGGACATGGACCAGATCCTGAGTCTGCACGATGATATCGCGGAGGCGGTGACCGCAATAAGGGCGAGACAGGCTGGCGGACCAGCCCCTCGCACACCTGTTAGACAGGAAGGACCAGCGGTTACTGGTCGGCTCCCCACCCTTCAGCTGTCCCACTTTGGGGGTAGGATGGAGGAGTGGGTAGCATATAAAAATATGTTTGAGTCCCTGGTCGTAGCACGACAGGATTTGTCGAAGGCCCAGAAGATGGCCTACCTCCTCTCCACTCTTGAGGATGAAGCGCGGTCGCTCATCCAGCACCTCCGGGTGGAGGACGACCAGTACGATACGGCTTGGAGTTATTGAACTCCCGCTACCAAAACTTACGTTTGTTAGCGGATGCGCACGCCGCACAGTTGATGGCCCTGCCCAAGGTGGCCAACAGGGCACAGTTGCGCCTGCAGTTGCTCACGCCCGTTACAGTGGCCTGTAACGCGCTCCGCACACTGGGGCTGCCGGTGGACCAATGGTCTTTTTTGTTGGTGCACATTGTATTGGGCAAATTGCCCAATGACATCCGCTCGCGATTTGAGCGCGAGAATGCGGAACGGGATAGCACCACCCTACCAACATTCACTGACTTGGTGAAGTTTTTGGAGTTTGAGGCACGGGCGGCTGAGAATACCATGACGGACTCAGCGCCATCCAGAGCGCCTGAACGTAGGCCCTTGGAACCCTCATGGGAGGTAAGCCCCAACAGGGACGGCAACCGCCACCGCGTGGAGCTGGTGTGCGGGTTGCACACACGGCAGCAGTCGCGAGGGACGCGGACTGCCTGCAATGTGGCCGGATGGGCCACAGCCTGCTGCAATGCAGGGACTGGCAGAGACTGCCAGTACAAGATCGGCGCCGCATGGCAAAGCGGCATGAACTTTGCTTTTATTGTTTGGGCGGTCACTATGCACGTGACTGTCCCAGTGCCATACCATGCAGTGCATGCCGTGGGCTGCACCACGTGATGCTCTGCATGAACCGGAACGGGGATGGCCCCCGGTTGTTGAGGCAGGGGTCCCCTATGGGCGGGGGCGCTCCTGCGCGAAGCCCTCCACCATCGGACGGAGGACGCGGCTTCGCTCGTCGCACCCCCTCGGGAGGGGGTCGCGTACCTGCGCGGGTCTTGGCGGACCGGGACCACGCGCCCCAAGGTCATGGCCAGTATGTGGCTGGCCAGGCCCCGGATAGGGCCCCCATGGGCGGGGGCCCTAGATCGGACGTGAGAGTGGGGACACCCCCTCCACGCGGGTTACCAATACCCAACACATGCAGCCGCAGCGGTTTTCTCCGCCGCTGCACGAGTACCCACGGCTGGAGTACCACCCGCCGTACCATATGTATGGCCGGGCCGCGGGTTATGCCCCCTCAGATGGGGATGTGCACTCGCCCGCCATATTATCCGGGTCAGTGGCGCGCCCCTGGTTTGGAGAGAGTGGGGAGCCCGTAACTAGCTTGCTCCCTTGCTGGGACAGAGCCGCGGACGGTTCTGCTCCCGACCGCGGTGGTCCGCGTATGGGGTCGTGGGGGGAAGCCATTAATTTGAGAGCTCTGTTGGACTCAGGGGCTCAAAGCAGTTTGGTTACCACTCGAGTGGCACGCCAGTTAGGTTTAGTCGTGGAAGACTCGCCTGTGCCACTTCTTGGAGTTGGTGGCATACAAGTGAAGTGTCTGACGGGCCAGACACTTGTCACCTTTTCTTCGCTGAAGTCCTCCACAATGAGGATCACGACTTCGGCTATGGTAATGGATACCATTGCGGGTTGGCACCCCTCGACAGACATACCGCCGGGTGTGTTGTCTTTGGTTTCGGGTCTGGATTTGGCCGACCCCTTTGTCTTTCATCCCGGCCCAGTGGACTTGCTCCTGGGCTCGGACGTATTGGGTTGGATTTTGTTGGGTACACAGAAGGCTCTGGGTTCGTCTTCACGGATGGCAGTGTCTACGATTTTTGGTTTTGCCCTGATGGGCCCTGTGTTTGATAATAGCACCGTGGAGGAGCCACCGGTCGTCGCATCAGCGTCCTTGGCCAAGACCATGCAAAGGTTTTGGGAGGTGGAGGAGCCACCTATGAGTTCCAGGATGGATCCGGAACACGCTGAGTGCGAAGCCCTTTTTCGATCGACCACGGAGAGGTTGCCCTCCGGTCGGTTGGTAACTAGGTTACCCTTTGTTGCCTCTCGTCCTAGCCTAGGGCAAAGTAGGGCGCTTGCGGAGAAACGACTGCTGTCCATGGAGCGACGCATGCAGCGTGACCACGTACTTCGCGATAAATATATTGAATTTATGCGCGAGTACGAGGATTTGGGTCACATGTCTCCGGCTCCGAGTTGATTAGAAGCTCAACTGAGCATTATTTTTTGCCCCACCACGCGGTGGTGAAGGCCTCAACGGGCAAGTTGCGGACTGTCTTTGATGGGTCCGCACCCACTTCGAACGGAGTTTCGTTGAATCTATGTTTGCATTCAGGTCCCAAATTGCATAGGGACATAATTTACATCATCTTGAACTTTAGAAGACATCAAGTGGTTTTTGGTGCGGACATCCGGATGATGTTCCGCCAGACAGTCATACATCCTGAGGACAGGCGATTTCAGTTGATACTCTGGCGTGAGCGCCCTGAGGATCCTGTGACGGTGTATGAACTCAACACAAACACGTATGGTTTGAAATCTAGTCCCTATATCGCCATCAGATCATTGCTTGAATTGGCAGAGCGGGAACGGATCCGCTTTCCCCGTGGGGCTTCCGTGCTGTCACGTGACTTGTATGCTGATGACGTGTGCACCGGAGCCCAAAGTATTGAGTGGAGGCCCTCCTACTGCGGGATGAATTGATTGAAATATTGAAGACAGGTGGCTACGAGCTACGTAAGTGGTTGTCTAATGAGCCTAAAGTTCTAGAAGGGATCCCGGAGGATCGCCAACAGAACCCTCACCTGTTTGAGGATGTGGATGATCCCAACAGGATAGCGGTGCTGGGCATGCAGTACCAGCCGCTAACCGATATTTTTACATTCCAAGTGGACTTGGAAATACCAAAGGTCTGGACTAAGAGAACGGTGTTGTCCGTAATAGCCCGTATGTTTGATCCAAGCGGTTGGATCAGTCCAGTGATATTCTCTGCAAAGTGTCTTCTTCAGAGACTTTGGACTTTGGGCGTCTCGCGGGACGAGCCGCTGTTTGGTCCTCCATTGGATGATTGGCTCGAGTTGTTTTCATCGATTAAGGAAGTCAATCGGATTGCCTTGCCTCGTCGAATATTGCCCCCCGGGAAATATCGAGCCAGCCTGCATGGCTTTTGTGACGCGTCGGAGCGAGGCTACGCCGCGTCAGTCTATATGCGGACAGTTGACGCCGATGGCCGGGTCAATGTCTCGCTTTTGTTAGGGAAGAGCAAGGTCGCCCCCATCAGGACTAGGCTGACTATTCCCAAGCTTGAGTTCAGTGGAGTTCACCTTCTCTCTAAATTGTTGCATCACGTTGCCAGTGAACTGGCGGCCACGGTCGAAATACGGGACATCTTCGCCTGGTCGGATAGCCAGGTCGCGCTTGCATGGTTGCGCGCGGCCCCACATACCTTGGAGGTTTTTGTGGGAAATCGGGTTTCCCAAATCCAGAATATCGGAATTGATATAACATGGAGACATGTGCCGGGAGAGCTTAACCCAGCGGACTGTGCTTCCCGAGGTTGTACGGCACCAGAATTGGTGTCACACCCGCTCTGGTGGGGTCCAGAGTGGCTGATGGGATCAGAAACATCTTGGCCTGTCTGTCAGAAAGATGTTACTTCTTTGAGTTTGACTGGGCTCCGTGTACATGCTGTAGTCGCTGAGACGACGTCGGAGCCGGATTGGCTACTTGCTCGGTATAGCAGTTTGGATAAGCTTCTGGGTGTGACCAGTGGGATTAAGCGTTTCATACATAATTGTAGAAACCCACAGGCAAAGCGGTTGGAGCCGATTGCAGGTGCAGAAGAGCGCCGGAGCGCATTGTTGCATTGGGTCCGTGTCGTGCAGACCGGACGGTTTGAGTCAGAGCTTCGTATTTTTGCGCGACGGACGCGCTAAGTTGAAGGAGCGCGGTCGCTCGTTTGAACCCGTACATCGACTCCGGATGGGCTTCTTCTCGGGTTGGGAGGCAGGCTCCGGAAGGCGGATCTTCCATATGAGACTCGCCATCCTCTGTTGTTGCCCAAGGGCGGACCCTTGGTGCAGCTTTTGGTGTCTGATCGACACATTCGTAACGCCCATGCTGGGTGCAATGCTTTGTTGGCTATTTTGCAACGCGAGTTTTGGATCTTGTCTGCCCGAAGAGCAATCCGTAGTGTCCTGTTTCGATGTATTGCATGTTATAGGTTGAAGGCATCCACGATGCAACCACAGATGGGTGATTTGCCCGCTGATCGAATCCGACCTTCGAGGCCGTTTGACGGCGTTGGAACCGACGGCTTTGCCGGTCCCTTTTCGATCAAGGCTTCTCCCTTTCGTAATGCCCGTATTGTGAAGGGCTATTTGTGTGTATTTGTTTGTTTGGCCACCAAGGCTGTCCATTTGGAGGTGAATTATCGGCTCTGGACTACGGGAGGCCTTCGTCGCCGCGCGATTGGATCGCTTTGTTTCGCGTCGAGGTCTACCTTCCCTTATTAGGTCTGGACAATGGCACAAACTATAAAGGAACTGTAAATTATCTTAAGGATGTTTCTGTGTTTATTGATAAAAATTGTACTAGTTTAAGTCAAATTGCTGCCCAAAGGGGAATAACCTGGAAGTTTAGTCCCCAAGTTTATCCCCCATTGGGGAGGGATTTTGAAGCGGCTGTGAAATCCGCAAAGACCCACCTCCGCCGCATTATCGGAGAAACGGCTCTAACTTTTGAAGAGCTGGCCACAGTGTTTTGTAAAGTTGAGGCGGTCCTCAACTCTCGTCACTCTCTGTCCGCTATCTCCAGATCCAAATGACTTGGGAAGCCCTCACCCTGGTCATTTTTTGGTGGGAGGGCCGTTGAATGCCCTGCCCGGGAATACCCGTGGAAGGATGAACGCGTATATCGGTTGTCGCGTTTTCAAATGTTGCAGCAAATGAGCCAGGACTTTTGGCGTCGCTGGTCGCTTGAATATTTGCATTTGCTGCAGCAAAGAGTGAAGTGGACAGACAGGACTGAGCCTCCCAGGGAGGGTGATTTGGTATTGTTAAAAGAGGCAAATTTGCCCTCATTGCTTTGGCGACGAGCTCGCATATTACGTTTGATTCTTGGCGGAGATGGCACTCCGCGTGTGGCTGAGGTGTTGGTCGACGGTTCGATTTTAAGGAGAGGTGTGACCTCTACTCGCTCCGCCTTCCCGTAGAGTGCTAGCGGTCTGCTTACTCAGACTCGGGACGGGGATGTTTGTAATATATTGGGTAAAATCTAAACGCAGGCGTTTCCCGTTATCGCCGCCAGGCGTTTTGGGGTTATCACATTGCTCGTGCGAATGGCTCGCGGACGGTCGCCATTGTCCTATGCGATATCGGTTTGATTTTAATACGCGGAGCGGTCTCGCGTCTTTGCTTGTTGTTGAGTTTGAGTGATAATTGTGAATTTCCTGTTTGTTAAATAACTATTGAATTTGTGTTTGTGAAAAACTCTGTTATTGTGACTTTTTCTTGTGAGAGGTGAAACGTGGCTGGCTGTTCACATCTGGCTCGTTCCCGGGAGTGAAACTACGGGAAGAAATCTATTTTATTTGTCCTGGGGAATTGAGATCTCAAAGGGTTAGGTAGGGTGATTAGGAATTCCCCTTCCCGAAGACACTCAAGTTTGGATCCGAAGAGAAAGAAAAGATTTAATTTGGTAAGTGTTCAATTGGGGTGCTAATTTATAGGTTAGGTTATCATATAGGGCCCTGTAGCTCCCCTTCATAAGCTACGGTGGTAGCAGACTGCGTTAAGTTAGTTAGGTTTTAGTCGGGCAAACGTGGTGCCGCGTGGGAGATTTTTTCCCCGGTACTTATTTTTACCGGTGGTTTTTTCCCGGGTGAAGTTCCGGTACAGAATTCTTCCCGCCGCTTCGTTTGTCCGGATTCTTCTGCCACATTTTCTGGCAGCAGAGCGTAGTTGCTCTGCATGTGCGAGGTACTACTCGATACGTTGATATTGATACCGAGTCCGCTCCTCCAGTCCAGAAGCTTGAAGACATCTTCCAGGCGGCGGTGAACAGTTTTTCGAGAGATATAACATCTCCCCTGTCTCACCCCTCGCTTCAACTGGATAGGTTTCTGAGCCCTTGATCCTGGAGACGGACCGACATGGTGGCGTTTTGCACATTACACTTCAGCTTCAGCGCTTCGATATATCGATAGTCAATTTGGCACCGTTGGAGAGACTGTAACACAGCCAGCCAGGTCTCAGATCGAATCGAAGGCTTTCTCGTAGTCACACAAACGCCAAGCATAAGGGCTGATTATACTCCTCAGTCTTCTGTATAATCTGCCGCAGTGTATGTAAGTGGTCTACGGTACTAAAGCCTTTTTCGGAAACCGGCTTGTTCGGGAGGTTGGAGTCGTCGAACTCAGAGCGAGACAAGATTCCGTAATGACTCTCGAAAACAAGTTTGTAGACATGGCTCAGAAGTGAGATAGGCCTATAATTCTTCAATAAGGCTTTGTCGCCTTTTTTGAAGAAAAAGTACCACCACACTTCCTAAAAGCCATGCCGTAGGCGTTTGTCCCTCGAGTATGCAAGACGGAATCGAATAGCTTCTGAAGAGCTTTAACACCGGTGTTCCACCTGCTTTCGTAGAAGCTCAAGAACTAACTACTAATATTAACTAACTGCAACTAATTAATTTATAGGTAGTGGTCGTGCCCTAATAGAAATAGCGTGCCCTTCAGATAGCGCTTCGCTCCCGCTCTTATAAGATATAGAAAGAAAGAAGAAAGAAAGAAAAGAAAAACAAGTTTATTTGATACAAAATACATATTCCATGAACACAAGAACAAGGAGGTAGTCTTTACAACAATTTATTGTACCAAAAATGGTCTCCACTCAGCATATGTCATGGCGTAAAACCACGACGCTGGTCTTCCGTGGATGCCATAAAATAAAATAAAAAGAAACAATAAAAAGACAAATAAAAAATAGTAGTAAAAAAGTAAAACTTGTATACAAAAAATGAAATATAAGTTGAAACTCAATGAAATATAAGTTGAAGTTCAGGTGAAACTTTTGGTTACACTAATGGCTATTTATGTAAGTATGTATGTAAATAGTTATTATAAAACAGATTGCTACATTTTCAAGACTTTTTGAATATTTAAAATATGTTCTTTGAGTTTAATTTGTTGAATGACCTAACATTTTGCAAGTTTCTCGATTGGGGTGGGATATTGTTCCAACATCTTGTTGCAGCATATCTGAAGCTACCACGAAATGCAGCAGTTTTATGAGTAGGGTAAATCAAAAGGTCAGGTATTCTTGCTCGTTTTGTGGGAATTGAAGTTTGTCAAATAAATATGAAGGGGCTTTTGTTTTTTACTACACCAAACAACAGTACTGAAAAATGAAGTCTACGCCGGGATCTCCATATTCATTAAATTATTTTTATTAAGGTAAGGAGTTATGTGAGTTCTTCTGGGAATGTTGAAACAATATCTCGCACATGAGTTTTGGACACGTTGGATGAGTTTTTTAGTACGTGCTAGTAAAACAATTTCCTGTTACAACATCAGCATAGTTTAGTTTTGACATTGTTGAATAAGACTTTCACAAAGATAAATTCCTTAACTGTACACTTAAATATTCTCGTATTTGGTAAAGCACCTTTTAACCTATAGTAACAATTTCTTACAATTTCAATAACATGCTTTTCAAACTGTAGTGTATGCTATCTACTATCACTCCTAAAATTTCTGGCTTCAGTAACTTGCACAACCTGTTCATTATTTAATTTAACATCGGGATTATGTACATTGATATTTAATATTTGATCTTTAGAGCCTGTAACAATAAACTTGGCTTTTGGATGGGTTTAGAACTAGACAATTAGCTTCTGACCACTTGAAGCTACACGTTCCAAGATCTTCATTAATATTATTTACTGTAAAAATAGTGTCACATGGTTTGAATTTCTGATAAATCTGTAGGTCGTCAGCGTATAAATGATATGCACTGTTTTTTATATGGATTGGCAGATCTGCCGTGTATAAAAATGAAAAGTAACGGTCCGAGTATAGAGCCTTGAGTGAACGCCTCTACTTATAGGTAAATTATCTGAATACTGCTTAGTGCCATCGCTACGTGTAATTTCAACTGATTGGTAACGTCCTGATAAATAGCTTGAGAAACCACATCAATGTAGGACTATCGAATCCATAATAAGTGAAATTTGGCCATTAGTAAAGATTGAGCTAATTGTATCAAAGGCACGTGTGAATAGTCTAAGAGTACGAGAATAGATCCTTCACCCACATCTTCTCCCCGCCAAAATATCATCAACCACGTCTAAAAGTGCAGTGGTCGTGCTTCTACCAGCTCGGAAACCGCTCTGCTTTAGAGGGTAAGATTTTGTTTACTTTTAGATATCTTCTATTAATTGTATACATACTACTTTTTCTAATATTTTTGACAAGAAAGGCTGCAAAATACTGTACAGGTACGGAGATCTTTATAATCTTTAGGACTATTATTTTTTGGAAGTGGTTGAACAATAGCATTTTTTTCCATAAATCTGGGAAAGTACCGCTTGTTATGGACATGTTGACTATTGCAGTAATGACAGAGAGTGTACGTAACGCAGTGCAGTAAGCATGATCATGTTTAAAAAGTTATGCCATCTGCACCCTGAGCATTTGTAGTTATTTTCTTAATTATAATCAAATACGGTGGTTTCATCTACAGGTTGTAAACTGAATACTGATTGATTAAAACCGATTAAACAAGAAATTCATCAAATATGTTAGGTCTACGGATGAATTACCGGGAACATCTAAAAAATGGCGATTAATATCCTGGGGATTACTAATATTACTAGGCAGATCAGAAAGTTGTTTGTTAAATTCTATGTTACGCTTGATATTTTCCATAAAGCTCGTGAATCTTTAAGGTTTTGATTTATTTTATAACGAAAGTATGCAGACTTTTTCCTGATGTAACGCTTCTTTAACAATTTTCCTCAGTTCTTTGAATGATTCTATATCTGAAGTTAATTTTACGTTTTTGCGACATTTAGTGCAAGCCTTCGATCTCGTAGTTTCATCATATCTTTGATTGTTTGTGTAATCCAAGGATAACTCTGTTCCTTAACGTACTGACATTTTGACAGGAGCATGTCTATCAAACAAAGATGTATTTGCAGCTCATTAAAAGCAGACAGCGAATCATTCACATTATCACCCAGTAATTGTTCCCAAAAAATAGAATTAACGTCATTATTAAACTGCTCAATATTAATTTCATTAAGTGGTCTGTACAAAAATCCATCGAGGGTTTTTGGTCTAGGCTTTTTAATATTCAGTTCAAATGAGATGAACGCATGATGACCTAAATCAGGTATGTAATCTACATTGACATTAAGAACTTTAGTAAGTACTACAAACTACATCCAAAAGTGTAGCCGAGTGGTCAGTAAAATGTGTTGCTTCATTTACATATTGACAAAGGCTCATGCACTCAATAAAGTTAATAAGTTTTTTTGAAGAATCTTCTTTAGTAGGCTTTTTAAAAGCTGTCAATATTAAAGTCTCCAACCAGTACGACATAGTCAAATTTCGAGAAACAACTGATGGATTCTGTCATAGCGTCAATGAACGTGTCAACATTCATCCATTGTGGGCGATAGGCAGTTCCAATAGCAAGCTTATAACCATTAAGATTCACACTTATCCACATCTGCTCAACATATTGCGTGGACTGAGGGTGCTCCAGGACCCGCGCACGCATACTTCTCTTCCTGCCTTAAGTAAAAACCGACAATTCACCCCTCCAACGTGAAAGCGCGGAGCAGTGACAGACCGCGGCAACGTGACGCAGCTCTGGCCGGGCACGGTGGGAGCGCGCGCGTCCTGATTCTCTGATAGCCACGTCTCATTTATAGCCATTAAATCTACGGCATGTCTTCTTTCCATAGCCACAATGAACTCGTCATGGCGGCGACGGTTACCGAGCGACCCGGGTTGAGCAAACCTATGGCTAAGTTTTTTTGCTTGATAAATTGAATGACAAAACTATAAGAAATCTCGATATAACAACAAAGTTAGCATTTTCTAGATAAAATTTTAAAACTGTTAAATGACGCAAAACCAAGTGTGTGTATGTTGTATGTACATAGTAAACATAGATTCTAAAACTATATGAAGGATAAGAACCTGCTTTTGATGTAATATTCATATACAAGTACTTTACATATTTCGAATTTTCTCTAAGTAACATGCACAAGTGAAAAGATATATAAAGTTAGAAACATTAAATCCAGGTCGGATAAGACAAAAAATAGAACTAGTCAACACGGTTATAAAATATCGTTTCCGAAAAATCTATAAAATAGCAATTAAAAAGAAATATTGAGGAACTTTTAGGTCCTATAGTGTTATTGTACATATTTCCCTTCAGAGCTAACACTGTTGTCACCAAAAGCCTTCTTAATGTCAATATCAGAGCGAAGCCTAATGCTCGATTTCCCTTGCTCTCTCCTTTTGCATATATTCTTCCCTCTCGGAGTCCAAACAAATTTCCAATCACATCTCTTTGCAGCTTCGCGTGCCTTTTGGAGACAGCTGTCTATTATGCTTAGTAAGCTTTTCAGTTTTATATAAAACTTACGGGGAGTTCACGTGTCCAACCTGTTGTCGCCTTAAGAGCCATGCCCTCAGTAGTGATGCCGCGGCGCACGTCGAGCAGCCTGCAGCAGCGCATCTCGGGTCGCGCGACGCTGCAAACCGCACCACGAGAGGGCGCGCGCGAGGCGGCGCGCTCCACCCTCTACAGGGCGCCGGCGCCGGTCCCACTCGCTGTGCATTGACCACATCGTGCTCACCCAGCTCCACGCCTAGTTTCTTGGCAACCGTCAATATGACATGAGTTGCATTTTCATTTTTCTCCTCTGGAAAAGTCACGATTTCCAATGTCGTTTCCTTAGCACTTCTTGGTCCCTGTCGTGAATTTCCTGCCTCAACTCAGACACCGACTCTTCCAACGCTTTCATTTTCCTTGCATTTTCGTTTTTCCATCTCAATTTTTTTGTTTTTCAAAATGAATCTATTCTTGTTTCCCAGCCTATCCATACGCAAGTTGATAGCTTCGGTGAATGTAGTCATCTTGTCAGACATTCTGCTTAGCTCCTGTCGCATTGCTCGCATTTCCTCCGCAAATACCGTTAAAAAGTGTGCCATGAACTCAGAGGAGCTGTCCGGTTTCATTTTTTGAGCAGTCATTTAATGTATAGTCTTCATTAAATGGAACTTTTGCATTCATGTTCCTCAATGTTACATTTTTTGTATGTCATTAGGGGTACTGGAGGAGACTAGCTGGTAAATCTGTCATTGCTAATGCTAGATGGGGGATTAACTCGAACTGGTGTATTGATATTTCCCTGTTTTGGGGTTTACTGAAGCATTCGGAGCATTTCCAGTTTACTTTACGTTCCGAGTTTGCGCCATAGGAATGAATAATATCGTTGACTGGTCATATTTAAAACATGATATGTCATATGCTGACTTACAAATATTACAACGTAGATATTCTTTTTTGCTATTGTTTTTGTGCAAAGCTGCGCAACAAATATCCGTAGATTTGGACTTTGAATTCATTTTTTAGCAAAAATATTCTATTTCTTTTAAAAATTAATTATAGCGCCCTCTGTCAGCTAAATTGAATAGCAGTAGGTAGTGGTGCAAAGATGACTCATCAAGGTCACTACGTAATTTAAACCATAAACAGGTAGATGGCGGTAAAAAGTTCACTTTTCCAGTTGTGCTTAGCACCATCTATTGTCGAATAGCAAGCACTTCTATGGCGTCAGTTTTGAAATTTAACTGTTGATGATTACTAAAATGGACTTAAAATGGAGTAATATCACTTATATTATCACAATAAATACTTGTTTCACTCCACTTAATCAATTCCAAGATTGATTGTATTGGAGTTTTAAACTGTTACGACCACTAAATGTAATTTCAAAACAAGATCAAAGCCACTTGCAGTTTTTTTGATATAATCTAGTTGTAAATCCATGAGAATCTTAGGAGATAACACTATCACAAATGAATACAAACTTTAACTTTATATACAAACTGTTTTTATGGAGTTCTAAAGGGTTTATATATTTTTAATATTAAATTTATACTGAAGACACTTGTTTACGTGAAAGCAACGCCCTCTACCTCTAGAGATATCGATCAGTAGTACAGAACAACTACACACCGTGTAAATCTACAAAGACGCTCTTTTTGTTAAGACTTGGTCAATTTAAAGAAGAAATAGTAATGGCACCATGCCGTCCATTGTGTATTTTTCTTTGACCATCATAGATTTAGAGCCTATTTAGAGACAGGTTTTGTACATACCATAATTGCAGTGCGGTGCAAACAATTTACTTTTAATAACTGCAAGCAACTTTTGTTTGAATCATGCGAGTAAAGGACGATTTTTCTGACAGCTAATTAAGAAAAAAAAATCAGTATAAAAAAAATCTCAACAGATTGAGCTTTATTGAAAGCCGAGTTGTAATATTGGCTGTACCTATATTGTGCGCTCTTTATTGTCAGCCAGAGGCAGAAAAATCACATAACAGTTTCTGAGTTAGTACAAATAACAATATTGATGTGTTTTTAGATGTTTTTTTATTGAGGTTTTATTTTTTTTAATGCCAATCCCGTGCATTTTTGCTTTTGAATAGTCGTTGTTTTAATAACTAGCGCGCCACCAATTCAGGTGGCGCTTCAGTAAAAGGCGACTCTGGGGACTTCTGGGAACTATATTTTTTTTTAAATTTAGGTCTCGGAAAACCCTCATTTAATTATTTATGCAACAGGCAAGAAACTCCGCACTGTCCAAATGAGCCTTTAAACTATACATTGACCATGCTTTAAGAAAAATTATTTTTGATTTTTAAATGTAAGTTTTAACGGTCAAACAGAACAACGTCAGAAATTGTCACGTTTTAATTGAATTTAAGTAAACAAAGTGATTCAATTAGTCCCATTTGCATCAACTTAACTTCTCAGAACCGGCCGCCATAAAAATCCGTGACAGTACAAAAATTTCCGTGTTCTCCGGAATGTCACGCGCGTACCGTAACTGCCGGTATTTTTGCGGTACACGGGCGCCTGGATGCAATCTCCATTATCATTTTTAATTCTGGGTTGCTGCTATGTTTACTTCTTAACTTTATTTTCTATTTGTCTATTATCATAACCAACGATTCAAAAATAAAACTTCTGGTAAATAAATAAAATAAGAATTATGAATTTTCTGATCTATTATCAGAAATTTCTTAAAAAAAGAAATAAATAAGAAATTTCTGATCCACTTACATCAGAATTTTCTTATTTGTATTTATTTACCAAAATCCATACTAATATTATAAATGCGAAAGTTTGGATTTGAGTTTGTGGAGTTTGTGAGTTTGTGAATTTGTGAGTTTGTGAGGATGTTTGTTACTCAATCACGCAAAATCTACTGGACCAATTTCGATGACATTTAGGTACAGAGGTAGATAATGACCTGGAATAGCACATAGGCTTACTTTTTATCCCGAAAAAAGCACTGTTCCCGTTCCGTGGGAAATTCACGCGGGACGAAGCCGCGGGCACAGTAAAGCTAGTACCATATATAAACATCTAATTACGGAAATAAATCTATTACGAATAAATCTTATATATTGGTTATACACATAATATAATACGTCAAACGCGACGAGTTTTTCACGCTTTAGTCACAAATTGTAAAAAAATTACAAGGTGAAAAGAATTTATCTTTTTATCAACAGTGAGTGATTTTTTTTTTTACTTCTAATAACAAAATTGCCAAGTAGTTGAACCACCGACCACCAGTAACATATTTTGTACTACTAGAATTGTAGAGTTTGTGAGTTTGTAAATTAGAGACTGTAGAAGTAAGAATATGTAGAGTTAAAGCTTAGCTTAAATAATAAGCTTTCAGTATTAAATTATTTATCTATACATATAATAAAACAGTAAAAATATTTTGTCTGTACATTTAGTATTTTTGACTGAAATGGATAGAGGGACACTTATTAAAAAGAATAATAGAGAAAGCAAAAACATTTTTTGGAATTTCTTGTCTGTCTGTCTGTCTGTCTGTCTGTCTGTATGTATGTACGCGTTTCACGCAAAAACTACTGGACGGATTTGAATGAAACTTTTTTTGTTGTATAGCTATTAAGCCTGGGCAACATATAGGCTATAATTCATTTTGAAAACTGGAACACCTGATGAAGAACCATAACAGAACAGCTAAACTATAAGTAATATGGAAATGGTGCCTTAACAAAAAATCGTTCAACCTGATGAGCATTTTCTGCCGACGTATAAAAATTGAAGATCTGGAACATCTGATGAAAAGCTCCAAGAGATCAACTACACTATAACATATATGGAAATGGCGCCTTAGCAAAAATCGTTCAACCTGATAAGCATTTTCTGCTGACGTATAAAAATTGAAGATCTGGAACATCTGATGAAAAGCTCCAAGAGACCAGCTACACTATAACAGTATATGGAAATGGCGCCTTAGCAAAAATCGTTCAACCTGATGAGCATTTTCTGCTGACGTATAAAAATTGAAGATCTGGAACATCTGATAAATAACTACAAGAGACCAGCTACACTATAACATATATGGAAATGGCGCCTTAGCAAAACTTGATTAATCTGATGAGCATTTTCTGTAGACGTATAAAAATCGAAGATTGGAATACAGGAAACAGTTTTGAACACACAAAAGCATTTTCTATCCAAGTTAAAATCACGCACGTGAGAAGCTGCGCGAGCAACAGCTTAGTCTATACATATAATAAAACAGTAAAATATCTTTGTCTGTACATATTTAGCATTTATTTTTGACCTAAAATGGATAGAGGAACAATTTAAAAAAGAAACAATAATAGAAAGCAAAATTTTTTTTTTGGAATTTCTTGTCTGTCTTTCTGTCTGTGTCTGTCTGTATGTGGAGTAATTCTAATTCTCTACTGCAAAAAAAGTGTGCAAAATCAAAAAACATCAAAAAACATGCAAAAAATAAATAAATTAATCTCGGTTTCTTTTTTTTTTTATTAAATACTAGTGACCTGCCCGGCTTCAAAGCTTCGCACGGGATAAACCTTCCTCTTGAATCACTCTATCTAATAAAAACCGCATCAAAATCCGTTGCGTAGTTTCAAAGATTTAAGCATACAAAAGGACATAGGGACAGAGAAAGCGACTTTCTTTGTTTTATACTATGTAGTGATGAGAAATAGATGTCTTTTTGTCTTCTGGTTTATTAATAAAAAGGTGTTAGAACGAAAATTGATATTTATTTATTTTTTTGAAAATGTAAATATCACGTTCTGTTATCTGTGCATTTCAAAGGTATCCCACATTGCGATACCAAAAAATATATAAAGTTTGAGTTTAGGGAATTTCTTTATATCACAAATATGGCGTTATTATAATCTAATTCATGATACTGCCAACAAAATAAATGCTGATGCAATTTAACAATACTTTTTACGCGATTCTACTTTTGTTACAAATTTGTAATCATTTCTGTGATCCTAGCTAATTTCGTAAATAAAAAGCTATTAACATTTTACTTATGGGTAAAAATTTTATGCGGTGACAATACTACATTATCTGTTATTTTTTGGCACGACTGCAAAGTAAACGGAGGCTTGCATTTGTTTTGTGACGACAAAAAACTATTTTGTTTGTAATAATTGGTATGTAAAAGTTTGTGTGTCATCTCTGTTCAAGCTGCAAAAAAAGGTAAGTTTAAAAAAAATCTCAAACAATTATACGCGGGCGGCATTGATTTCAATGTTTAATTATATGTACACATTAGGTTAAACAGGTAATAACTCTTACTTTAAATCCGATTGAGCGGGTATTTCAAAATTTTATCATTTCTGTGATCGTCACGTCCTGTTATGATATATATATATATTTTACAATTTAAGTATCGTTCATGGTTTAATTGACAATATATTAAATAAAAAATAGTAAATTTATGATTTTTTCATATAAAAAGTTTTCATTTTATATAAATAAACCTCGATAACAGAAGTGATCGTGTGATCACAGGATTGGATTAATTGATAGTTTCCGCTGCAGTTTGGCTCCTCACACTCCGAAAAAAAGAAAGAAAATAATGAAGCAAAACGTACAATTCGTTAAGAACAAGTAAAAGCAAGCTATGAGATGGCACCAACAAAAGTTGACACAAGAAAAACTTGAAGAAAGTTGACCGGGAAAGTGTGACACAGTCAAAGGATAACGTATGTGACGTCATTTCTGTGATCAAAATTTTAGAATTTTTATTGTTTTTGATACATTAGTTTGATTTTGATTTACTTTGTTTTTGTTAATTTGCCTTTGGTATCAATATTTTAAAATAATAATAATTTGTTTTTAACGTTGCTAAGAACCACTTACATACAAAATCATCATATCTGTTATGTACAGCATCATTCCTGTTAGCCGCTTATTTTAAATTTTGGTCATTTTCTCGGAAACTATTGCGTAACGATCTCTCATGTTTGTAATTTTACTACAATCATTGTTTTTATTGTTTAATAAAAATAAAGCCAAAATAATTAAAGAAATCATGAGAATTTTATTTATTTATTTTTCTTCTTAAAAAAGTAGAATGACCCATGTATGTATGCGTTTCACGCAAAACTACTGACGGATTTGAATGAAACTTTTTTTGTTGTATAACTATTAAGCCTGAGCAACATATAGGCTATAATTGATTTTGAAAACTGGAACACCTGATGAAGAATTCACCATAACAGATCAGCTAAACTATAAGAAATATGTAAATGGTGCCTTAACAAAAGTCGTTCAACCTGATGAGCATTTTCTGCTTGACGTATGAAAATCTGAAGATCTGGAACATCTGATGAAGAACTGCAAGAGACCAGCCAGCTACACTGTAACATATATGGAAATGGCGCCTTAGTAAAAGTCGTTCAACCTAATGACATGAGCATTTTCTGCTGACGTATAAAAATTGAAGATCTGGAACATCTGATGAATAACTCCAAGAGACCAGCTACTCTATAACATATATGGAAATGGCGCCTTAGCAAAAATCGTTCAACTTGTTGAGCATTTTTTGTACGGCACGTATAAAATCGAAGATCCGAAACATCTGAAACAGTTTGGAACACACAAAAAGACTGTTCATCTAAGCTGAAACTCATGCGGGTAGAAGCCGCGGCAACAGCTAGTTTTATCTGAAACTCCCTTCTTGGCATCACCAACAATAGATCTGATATATGTTGTAAAGTGACGTCTTTTGGAGAAAATGCAGCAGTGGAGTTTGTTGCGCCGCCTATTCTCCACTTGCGCTTTGGAGACGGTGGTAACCTTAGCTTTAAGTAATTGTATGAAGTCAACTTACTAAAAATAAGAATTTGACGATTTAAAAGAGCTATTTTTAAGTCTATTTAAATAAAAACGATTGACTTTGATAAATTTTAACAGTGCGAGCTATATGGTCTTGGCAACATTTTATATGAAAAAGGAAAACATTAAAAACATATTATAATAGTCAAATTCTGTGCGGACGAAGTCGTTCACACTCATACCTACTTTTTCTTTGCATAAAAGGCAGAATGACTTTCTGTAGTCTTTCACTTTGCACAGATTGCTAAGCGATCACCAATCACGAACTTTCCCGCCGTTTCCTTGCTGATCTGTCATTCCTCTACAAATGTCATGAAACACACCCATCATTATTGTCTGTGGTATTGTCAGACTTTCACTTGATGTCGTTAAAGTTAAGTAGACGTTTGTCAATGATTACAGTTCGTTACATATCTGATTATATTTGACCTCAAGACTTGATACTTTTCACCCATCGTCGATCAAATAGCACAGGCTAAGCATAGTTGCACAAATTTATAAATTAAGTTTTTTATCACAAAATAAAAATACGCATTAAAGAATACATATATAAAAATCAAACAGAATAAAATCCCTAAGTTTTAATAAGTGATAAATTTAATCAAACCTAAAAGAATTTCAAAAATGGTGTCAAACATAATATTGAGTGAATATTTTATAAGGTGTGACATTGCATTCCACACAATATTAGCATAAACTGCAAATTAGTTGATAGTAAATAAGTGTTTGATTATAAAATTCCAATCATCTTAAGTTCCCAACAATAATTTAGATTTATTCTTTTATCATCTGTGCATTTACGGAATGATTTAAAATGTAAATAAAGTCAATAATAATTATTAGTGTCCGAAATGCAATTTAATATAATATAACTGTATATTCTGTGGGCGGTATATGGCGCCTATAACAGATAACTTAAACATAAATTGGAGGAAATAACAGGTCGGTTCGGTTGTAAAATTAAGTTAATTGCAATAAAATATCAGATTTTGAGACACTTTAATGTTAATAAAGTCAAAAGTAACGTAAATAAAGAGTAACTCAAAAGTTATTCAATGCTTTATTTGTACTCTTTTTTTTAATAAAAGATGGGTCTACTCTTGACCATGCCAATCTTGCCCGAGGACAGAGATGAGTGTGTACGATGTAATGAGCTTACCCAATCGGAAAATCTCATACCTGGGTCAGTGTGCTCTTAGAAATCAGCGATACGACCTCCTGCAGCTGATAATGATGGGCAAAGTCGCTGGAAAGAGAAAGGTCGGAAGACGGAAAAGTCTTGGTTGTGCTTAACATCCGAGAGAGTGGACCGGGATAGCGAATGCTGCTGAGCTGTTCCGCAGAGCTCGAGGACAAGAAGGACTTGAGTATGTTAATCGCTAACCTTCACTAGTTGGAAAAGGCACCTTTAGAAGAAGAAGAGCTTACCCAGAAGCCTATTCAAGCCACTGGTTTTGAAAGAGAGTCATGTATGGGCTCGGGAAACACAGGCGCAGACAGGGGGAGTTCCATCTCCCGTCGATGTGCGAATGAAGAATGTTGACGAAAAAGCGCTTGGTGCGGGCGGAGGAATATCGAACCAAGAAGGGGTGGATAAAGCCTTGCAGTGCGTCTGGATATCCGATTGAAAAAGGGGCAGACGGTATGAGCTCATGCAGCTCATGAGCAAGTACTCCCGAAGTACAATCTGTAGAAAATCGACAGTCAGGCAATTCTCTGAGCAATGAGCTAGGCTGTTATTTGTGCTTGAAGAACAGTTAATGTGACTTTGAAAGGGTCACAAACTCAATGGATGGATTTGTTTGTATGGATATGTATGAACAGCAAACCAGTACGACATTTAGCTAGCACCGACCAATATTGATAGTAATAAGATTTACCTTTACCCCCAAAAGCCAAAACATGCACTGTTATGACTGAATGGACATAATCGATAACGAAAGTTGCATCACTATTGACATAATCGAGTTGATGTAATGTTGCCATTTTAAATAGCAGTATTTGGATAGAGACAAGATGATTGTATCAAAGATTAAAGATAAAGATGTAAGGATTGTTCAGAATAAATTGGACATACCATTTGGAGGTGTAGTCTTGCAAAATAGTTAATTTTGTTGATGAAAGACGGCACACACTTAAATGTCAAACAGCAGTTACAGTAACAATAGTTACACCTAAGTGCCTAGGTTCATAAATACGAAGTAACTTGAACTTAAGCCACCGTAAGAGGTAACAAGTCATTCTTTAGTGATTTTTCTAACTTTATGATTTTCGCAAAGCATTTTCATCTTACGGTGGAGTAGCAACGCGCGTCACCTCTCTATTCTAATTGAAAGGTGCATGGAAGAAGAGGTTGGGGAGACCGGTAAGGTTATGTAAGCCAACTAACCGAGAAGACAGGCATCGCGCGTTAGTAAGCCAACTAACAGAGAAGACAGGCATCGTCGTGTCGTAGCTGTATCAACTTCAACCTTACTGGTCGCAATGCAGCAGATCCAGGATTTTTATTGGGAGCACAGCAGGACCGGGGCCCCGCTAACATGCATAGTTCGCCCCGGAGCGCAACAAATCAACATCCGTCCTGATGCTGTTGACGCTCGCATAATTATTCCTAAAGAGTTGCTCTCACTACGCTACTGCAGAAGGACCAGATTTGCAAAAAATCAAGAAATAAACCAGATGGGCAGTAAAAATTCTATTTCTTTCTTAAATTTAATATGCACTGTTAAGGAATTTCTCTCCACAGTAGGTACACAAAAAAGCAGTCTGGAGGAACCCCCCCCCCCCCCTAAATCCGCTACTGCCGTAATGTAAAGCAAAGAATCATTCGGATAGAATTATTTATATTTCTTTTTACTTACTTTGTATAAATACATCCTGTATATTCTGTTTATTACAAGAATTCCAACAATTTTTTAGTGGCTCTCCGTAACATTAGTGTAATGATCTAATTCTTTCAACTGAGCATCGCCCTGACTAACCCTAGTTAAATGGAAAACGCCACTGAAACCTCATTTCTAACTCTGGATAAGAATTACTTTGAAACCTTTTATTTTCTTCTTTCTTAAATTTATTTTCGCAATATGCCTCCATATTAGGATAGGTAGAAGACGGTGGCAACAACTGGCGAGCGATAGAGTAGTTGTAGGGTAAAATAAAGAGGTGGCTTTTGTCCAGCAGTAGGACCTTATTAGTTAAATAAAAATGATGAAAAATGACACATCAAAACTGCTAAGCAGATTTTGATGACATTTGATATTGATTCATACCGAATTTCCCCGCGGACGGATTTGTGCCCCGCAGCGCGGTACTACCTAAGTATCCTATCTTATTCCTAACTAATCTTATAAAAGCGAAAGTGAGTTTGTTTGTTTGTTACCTCTTCACGCTTTATCTACTGAACCAATCTTCCTGCAAATTTCGCATACACATGATTAGAAGTACTAAGAAGGAAGCTGGAGGCTACCTACCTTTCATCCCGGGAAAAACACTGTTCCTGGTGGGAATTCACGCAGGGCAGAAGCCGCGGACAAAAAAACTATTAATTTATATATATTTTGCCGCCTCTTATCGTACAACGGCCTGAAATCTGACCATTCATTTAGGGTCTAAAAAACGGCGGTTGTTTTACGAATGAATCGGAATATAATTCAATTATTTTCAACATATTTAAAAATGAAACTTATAAGCACTTTTATAAGGTTCATTTTTAAATAAATGTTAGGAACTGAGAAATGAATCATATTCTGATTCGTCAATGTGCTGGCCTTTAGACCCCTGAGCGTTATAATATTGCAATTTATTTGCTTTTTATCGAACTAACATATCTTTTATGTGTTTTTATTTATTATTTTTATTCAGAACTATGCTCTAATTGGTTTCAATACTTAACAGAGTAGTTTTATCTTTTCCATTTCACACACTATCTGAAATAATCGATCGAGAATGATAGTGCAGGTTTCACCGACGACATTTTTTTCTTCGCGAAGGAAGCGGTCTTTAAACTACCTTTCCTGCCTTCTGCTTAATCAAATCGCTTGTAGTTCCACAGATAAGCGCCTTTAAAACATACAAACACGTTAGCTTTATTATATTAGCATAGATCTACTCTCTCCGCCTGAGAGGCACTTGCATAAACCAAGGAAGAGTTTCCTTGGTTCAACATGACGCAACTGCCTCAAAAGGCACAGATAACGCTGGGTGGCCTGATGCAAGTATTTCTAAATGTTTGTCCAGACACGCTCTGGCATAATGGAGTAGATGTCAATGATTTAGAAACTAAACAGTAGTAGAGTCACGCCATACTGCTTTAGGTAACATCGACTAAAATAAAATTTTTATTTGTATTTTTTGCCGATTTCTCAGACACGCTCTGGCATAATGGAAGTAGGTAGATGTCATAATTTAGAACTAAACAGTAGTAGAGTCACGCCCTACTGCTTTAGGTAACATCGACTAGAATACAATTTTATTTGTATTTTTTTGACGATTCTCGCGCAGACACGCTCTGGCATAATGGAGTAGGTAGATGTCATAATTTAGAACTAAACAGTAGTAGAGTCACGCCCTGCTTTAACATCGACTAAAATTAAATTTTATTTGTATTTTTTTTGCTGATTTAAATATGTTAGTTGGATTTAGTCATCATCTGGACTTATGTTTATCAAATATTGTTTGTTTTTAACCTCGACACAAAAAGAGGGGTGTTTTTAAGTTTAACTATACTACTTTTTAACTTATCGTTATAAAGCGTTTAGAGTCATTTTTTTTTTGTGTGTATGTTTGACGCATCACGCATCAGAAAAGGTAACAGGTAGGTACTATTTTCAACCTTATGACAACTTACGTTATTCATTTGTTTACCTTGTCACGTAGAATCTTGGATGAGTCATCATCGCATCCTCGACAATAAGTACTGTTTGTTTTTTTTATTACTATTGCCACAGAAGTGAAGTAACTAACTTGGTGTACCAATAGTAACATTTATAAATTTTAGTAATTTTTTCATGTAGTTTTTTACACTGCATGTATACTTACTTTGGTTTTTGAACTAATTTTTCCCCTCTATAGTAATTTTTGCTTCCAGGACTAATTAACGTTTTCAAATTTTTTTATGTTTTTTGTCATTACGTAATAAATAAAGGACTAAGTTTATTTTACTTATTTACAACACTTGCCACAGTAAATTAAATATTGTACGGACAACAGCACATCTACCTTCATTTTCATTGCAAATACGCCTCTATTACCAGCAATTAGAGCTCAATTCAGGGTGACATGATGTGCACTTAACTGTACAACGAGGATGCATTTATCACTCACTCAAATGTTTATCAGAAAAACAGTAATTTAACGCTTGTATTGACATTTCAATGAATTTTGATAAGATATGTTTGAACATACATAAAGTAGGTAAGTAGGTATACTTATACAAGATGTTAAGAAAGTTTCGAGTATAGGCTTTCTCTTATTTAAATAACTTAGTTTAGATTTGTTTTAGAAATCGCATAGTAAAACACGTTTATTTATTTATTCAACCTTTATTGCACAAATACAATTGTAAAGCATTATCTAACAGTCGACCTTTGGGGTAACAAAGAACATGAATGTAATGTAGTAAATATGTATTAGTATTATTACTGGCACAAGTATATTATAACTTCAAAAGTAGGCTTCAACACCTTAGATTTATGGAAACAATTTACCTAAATAAATTATTTTATTTTATTTATTTATTTATTTATTGTTTTTAATTTTAACGTCAAAATAGAACATCTTTAATCATGGAAGTAGTAAGTACTTTGGTGTACTTATTACTTCCATGCACTCAATATGTTTATTTTGACAGATTGCACAAATACTAGAATTCAATGTTCCGAAAGGTGCTTGATCTCTCTTGTAAGTATAGTTGAGGTTGAGAGTAGTGCCACATGGGCACAGAATTAATATAAGTATGACATGGGTATAGTTTTTAGTAATCTATGGTAGTCATAGAGCAACACGGTCCTTCCGGGCCGCGCGCGGAAGTCCTTGTTGCTCGAAGATGGTAGTGCACTGCACAACCACAAACGCGAGGCATGCAATAAGTGGGCAAATTGATCCTTATCACCAAGTAATAGGTAGGTTTATACCTATTTCAAACGTAAAAAGTTAGAAGAAAAAGAAAAAATCATTTCACATTTTACTTACTGACAGATAATTTAAAAAGATTATAAACCAAATTAACTCTAAAATAAAATTATAAATTATATTTGCTATTAAATTATACTTAGGTACTACACTACTTACTCTAAAGTATTAAATTATTACTAAATTAAACATTTTATTTGTTATGATTTTTTAATTTACTGAGAATTAAAACCGCCAAAATAAACTCACCATTTATAAAGAAAATCAATCCAGAAACTTTATAGAGGCACAGATAACACAACACTTATCCAAATATAGTTAGGGGAACCACATGCGGATTGCACTTGACTACACTGTTACTCGATTTAGACTGCTCTCGCGCACATGTCGCTACACTAAATAATAAATTAAAAAACAAACGCGAGCGTCATTCGTAGCGCAGGGGAACTCAACTGATGAATCACGAAAATAATACCAATTAAACGCTAGGACATTCCGCGAATTCGAATTTATTCAACACGATTTTAAACTCTATTTCCATGGAAAAGCGACACTTGTTTTCCAACGGCAATGTAGTGACGCCATTTTTTTGTTACGTGTCAAACTGGTTATGAATGAATCAAACGGCTCGCTTTACTAGTAACCTGCTTTTCTGTTATTTGATATCTAGGAGAATTCTGTAAGTAACTAGTGTTATAATAGGGTGAACAGAAATTAGTCTGTATTTTTCAGTATTCGACTCATAATCGATCAAAATTCGACTAAATTCATTAGTAATCGACTAAAAGTTTTTAACAAGTGCTATGTAAGCAGTAACTCATAACAACGAAGATCAAAGGCATATAAGTATTCTGAAGAACCGAGATTCTCATAAAACTCTTCCATCGAGTCCACGGTATGTGCTAACTTTAGAAACAATTTCAGTTGTTTTCAAATTTGATATATTTCTGCCTAATCTATATAAGTTCTAATGCTCATTTAATTCTCATAAAGTACTATGATTAGCCATCTTTAGTATGATCTAACTCCAAAATAAAGCATAGTGTAGGTTTTTCGGTGCTCATGCATGTAGAGCAACGTGAGGGCAGTAATTAGACTCTACCTTGCACCTCTTAGCTGAAAGGTAGAATATTTAATTTTTTTTGTGAATCTTATTTCGAAAATTTTGTGAATCTATTTGCAAATAATAATGAGATGTTTCAAAAATAAACATACTTACGTAGACGTAAGCTATTTTACTGTCAACCGTAGAGTAACATGGTAAAACAATTAAAAACAGATAAAATTGGAAGAATAGAACATCAGTTGGACGAAAATTGGAAGAGAAAATTGTATAATGTCAGTTGAACCATGGTTACATTTGTTTTCCCTGAAGTACAGCCATGAACATGTCAGCTGTGCTAAGGGTCGACCCTGAAATCTAACACCTGTAGAACTCATCTGAACAAAACACAGTTTTTAATGACATAATACCCTTGAAACAGCTGTACAAAATTAAATTAAAACCGTTAAACATTAGAAACAGACCTTCCATTGAATTCAGTATGTATTAATCCATAATCAATTTTGGAGAGGGAGCTTGTAAGGTCGAATCAAAGATGAATGGGGAGACCTTCCAGCCGATAGATAAACTAACGATTAGTGATGTGCCACAGCAAACGATAAATCGAGTGATCGACTCCGTTTCAATCGAGCTGAACTCAATAAAGTAGTCAATATAGCTGATTCTTGTAGATTCATCGGAGTGACCGTTATTATATTCATTCAGACTATTTGTAAATGTCAGACATGACTTGCAATCAATATGAAGACAGTACGAGTATAAAGCACTTATGTCTATGCGTTATGGAACATCCTTTTGGTGGTATACTTACCGCTTGTCTCATCTTTGAATAGCTACGTACCGATTTAACAGTGAATTCGTTATTGGCCCTACTTAGAATGTAACAATTCTTTTAGGCTTGAAAGTTAACTCTGTAACTCTGTGAATTCATGAATATCATATCATTTATTGCGTTTCATATCATACATTCTGTTATATTATTATAACTACTAATACAGTAACTGGTTTTAGGTAGGTATACAATATGGAAACTCACGTAATAGCAAATGTAGAAGGATGGAACTGGGCAGGCAGGATTTATAATAAGAAATTGTGGATTAGGTTTCGTAATTTTAATTATTACAATTTATAATATAGAACAGAGAAATAGATATAAAATACAGAAAATCTAAACAATATGTATATTCTCATGTCTATCATAGTACTTTAGTTTATGGTTAATAATTAGTTGCCGGTTGAAGTAATGGTTAATAGTTAGATTGGCTACATAAGCATTACATGCGAGCTCACGAGAGAGCTCCCTGAATTTACGAAGCAGGTCGCTATGACTGAATTATTATTTTCTTCACAATCTCCTATTAGTAAGAAAGGCTATTAGAAAATAAATAATTTTCATTCGTTTTACTAACCTGTGCCCGCATATTTCGTCCGCGCATAATTTACTATTGTTAACTTCTAGCTGTGTATGAAGATATAAGCTACGCCAGATATTAAGTTAGAAATCGTATCAAATTTGGTTCATAGGGAGTTTTTGCGTTATGCGCATACAAATATACTGACAGAGAAAGACAGACAAAAAATTCTTTTACAAAAATTTTTTGGCTTCTTTTTAGCCTTGTAGAGATCCCCCTCATAATGTTTTTTCCTTAGATATCTCTTATGTACAGACACAAACCAGTTACAGTTTTATTATATGACCATTGATGATTGATTAACGATTCTCGCGCGAGGCCTTGAATTGTATGTAAAATTGTATAAACATACAATTTTACACAGAGATAGTTAGGTAGGCATTATTCCTAACTAAATTTATGACCTTTAAATTATTAAAACCATATTTTAAACCTCTATGTAGCACAATTTGTAAAAATCTGTTAGTAAGTGAAGTTAAGAATTTAAAAAATCTCACCATAAATCCTTCCAAGTTCATGAGCTATGACCATAACCATTAGTCTCATAGTAACATCACCATTTCGACTACGTCATCGTTAAGCATTGACCTCAATTCCAAATCCAATAGACGGAGAGAGACCGGTGCCTAAAAATCCTCTTTGTAATTATAAAATCTTAATAGGCGGTTAAATACACGCTTAGACACGCTTACTACTAAGTATACTTATTCGTATTTTGTTCTACAGCTCATCTTTAACTTAAGTCTTATACCTAATTAAAAGTACATACTAATTAAGTCTTATACTAATTTAACTCAATATTTTTAAATGCGAAAGTGAGTTTGTTTGTTTGTGTTACTTCTTCATGCTTCATTTACTGGAACCAATCTTCCTGAAATTTTGCATACACAAGATAGAATGAATTCTATTAGCTTTAGCCCGCGGCTTTGCTCCGCGTGAATTTCTACACGATAACAGTACTTTTCCCGGGATGAAAGGTACTCCCTATGTCCTTCTCAGTACCTTCTACCTATTGTATGCAAAATTTCAGGAAGTTTGGTTAAGAAGATAAAGCGTGAAGAGCTAACAAACAAACTCAGCTTTCTCGCATTTATAATATTAGTTTAGGATTATGATAGTAAAGTTTGTGGTTAAATATTAAAGTACACGTTTCCAATGTTTTTAACATTAATTGCTGTGTGCTTTTAGATCTCAATAATTTTCAAATCCTTTCTAACTAAAGCCTGTTCAATTTATCATATCGAGTCAATCATATGAAATGTGTGTCATATTTTAATTCGATTCTGTAATAATCCATTTGTCATTAGCTAATCAGAAGACATTTAGGTTGGTTGCGCTAACGGCTTAATTTTATTCATGAATTTGTGCAAATATTACATTCACTTCCGTTAAAATATAGCTGTACAGGGTATTTCTATATATCTAGAGGTATATTGCTGTCCGAGGATTTGCCTAGTATTTTGAGATAAGATAGGCTATTTTATTTACTTTTGGTTTGTCGTAACTCTCTTCTTAGGGAACGAATTATGAAAATCATAAATGTTCTCAATAGGACAGAACCTATGGTTAGGTTTATAATCCTAATCCAATATTCCTGAAATTTCGCATACACATATGTAATTATAGGTGCTGAGAAGGACATAGAAGGACGAGAAGCGGTACCTTTTATCCGTGGAAAAAGCACTGTTCCTGGGATGAAAGCGTACCCTATATCCTTCTCAGTACTCTCTGTAAAATTCATTTTTAAAAGGGCGAAGCCGCGAGCGAAAAAAGCTTGTCAGATATAATTTTATTAAATCTGAGAAGTATTAAACTTTTAACATTAACACATTCACTACAAGTCAAACAATCACTTTTCATTGCATAGAACTACCTAAAGTCCATTATAATGATCCATTATGTAAAACAATTTACGTGTCTTTATGATTTACAACACATAAATTAAAAATATGACTTTAGAAATTACTTTCGTGGTTATGCAAATGTTTACTTTGGAATGTTTAGTTTGAACTAATATCGGATTTATTTTCATAACAAAATTCCCAAAAAGTACAGTGAAGATTGCCATATTAACAGGACAATTTTATTGAATAAATGGACTTTTATTATGGTAGAGTGTCAGAGATTAAAATCAATTCTACGCACCATTACATGGATATTCCCTAAATTTATTCAAACGTCTTAATCTTATTCCGTCAACGTAAATCCTAGCCGGAGTAAAAAAGATTTTTATCGCCGCTGGCCGAACACGGAGTGCATTCAAACTCCAGCACTGCACCGAGGTCAGTCGGCCTCTTGTCATATCGCACGCTAGGGCAGGGGGCATATCGATAAAACATATTTATCGGGATAAATCAAATCGATTAAATCTGAAAACTGTAAACGCTATGATTGAAAATTATAAAATTCATACCAACCTCGCCACTTAGCCGCTATTTCAATTCAAGAATAAATGCTACAGGTTTTCCTCGTATTTAGTTCTGTTCATTTCTTATTTATTATTTAGTTAAAATTTACACATTTTACCGTAAATATTACAAAATAAAACAGAATTTTTAAATTATTATTTTCACTCGTAGCGAATATTTCTTCTATTTCTGCTTCATGATTTGAGATTCATCGAACCAAGAGTTTTGTTCGCAGAACGAATTGTTTGAAATCATAGTTTTAAATGGTGTGAAATAGAATCTTCAAAATTATTTTAAACGGTGATATTTTGAACGTAAAGTTAAGGGTAACCAAAAAATTGTTCAATATTTTATTTATGGCGTTCATAAAGTTGTTGAGTGTAGAGAGTATGGTGACAAATGATAGTACATAATTATGGACCCTATTGGGCACAGCAACTTGCAGAAAAGAGTGAGGCCGCATCATCTCATTTTATAAATAAGTAAAGCAACTTGGGTAGAAAAGAAGATGTTGCATCATCTCATTTAATAAAAAAAGAAAAAAAAAGTATTTTTTTTGTAAAGAAACCTATTTATGTAAGAACAATATCATATCACAATAAAATTACCTTTCCTTCCATTTTGTTTTAAGAACCTAAGACATATGGTATACCTAAAATCTAAACACATAAATGTAAAATTAAAACTCAATTTGCGTCGGAGGTTTAAAAAGAACATTATATTATCGACAAAAAGTAACTATGTATTTGACATACACTACACAAGGAGTTCATAAAATAAAAGGCGAAGTCATAATATCCTGCGCGCGAGTCGCACACGTGTGCCGGCGCTGACACACAAAATATGAGAGCAAAGCAAACAGTTCCTCACCAAATTGTGCTTTCCGAAAAGCAACATACACGAAACACTACTATAAATAAAAAATACCGGCTAAGTTCGAGTTTACTCGCGCGCACTGGTATGCGTGTACGGAACTGAGGGGTACGCATATCCATTTCACATTATAGCTCTAATTAAAAGACTTTAAATTAAATATTTTACTGCTGGAAAGAGACCGTGAATTTAAGTACATGTGATAGGAATTTCAACTTTATACCTTTAAGCTTCTTAGAAGTATCAAGCAAAAAACATTTTTTTTTCAAATCGGTCGAACAGGCAAATCGAGTTCAATACCTAACATAAGAAATATCGCAAAAGAAGTCATAACCTCCCTTTTTTGATTTTTAAAATTGACGATGCAACTTCTTATAGACCCTAAACTTTCGCCCTCAACTAAATCTATACTTGTGTCAATACACGGGAAAAGGTACCTTATGATCGTTGGCACTTACGACATTGTGCTTATTATAAGCTAAGTACACTCGTATGATCTCTTTTTCTAAAAACGACTTAAGCGCCAATGACCATAAGGTACCTTTTTCCCGTGGATTGACACATTTTGAATTAGAATGATTTTAAAAGTGAAAAGCGATAGACCATCGACATATTTTGAGGTGTAAGAGTTTGTGAAGTAGAATAAGTGCGTGTAGTAAGAAGCTTGGCTCTCGACATGAGATCGTTATGTTCAACACTATAAGTTTTACTTCTACAGCCTCTTCTTCGCTACGTCGGAGACACAGCATATCGTTCGATTACGAACAACGACTTACATCGGATATCGAGAGAAACCAGATGAATCGATAACGTAATTGAACTCACCATTACTTCTCGTACTTTGATCAATTTGATAACATTTTAACAAGATTATACTTCTGTATACAAAACAAAATACTTTATTGCATAAAAGTAAGTACATGGTAGGTATACATAAAAATGATGTTCCGAAACTGGTAACTGTCAGCCAAGCGAGAGTAATGCAACACTTTGAGCTTGACAGCTCGTTGTGCAAAACTTAAAAACTAAATGGAGAAGAAAATGCGCCAAGTTAAGGCGGCCTTATCGCTGTAAGCAATTTCTTCCAGGCAACCAATAATTGAGAAATGCTTGAAGATGACAACTAAACATGTAGAATAAAACTATTTCTACACAATTAGGGCACTATTGTCGAGAAAGCATTAATTTTCGGCCTGGTAAACCCCCATAGATGTTCTACCTATCTTAATCCTATCTCTATGCCATCCCGATCCTATAATGATGCCATCACTACGCTACATTCCAACACTATCCAATCCTCTCCAATCTTATGCCAATCATATTTGAGTGTATGGACGTTTGTAACTCTATCAAAAATCAAAAGCGTTCTTACAAATCATTTATTTCAGAAAGTTCAGGGAACTTAACAGCACATTTTCAATACGTCCAGTCTCGAAAAATCGAATTCCTGAGACTTCAGAGAAACACTTTTTATCCTCGAAATTCCCACGAAGGCGATGACCCCTGAAGCACTTTGACAAGTATTTTTGGTGAAGAAGCGATTGTCGATGGCAATAAGATACGTACCTATACAATACAACCTAGTGTTAGAATCTTTTCTTTGAGAGTCCCGCCCATCATATATGTATGTATGTAAATAAATAAAATAAAACAATTCCTCAGATTTCTATAATATTTAAAACCGACTTTCGTAAAACCTTGTAATCTCGTGGGTTTTAAAACCATACGATAAAAATAGAAAATGGCTCTATCCTGGGGTTGCCAGTGTTGCCACCGTCTTTACACGGGCCCCGTTGGTCGCGGCGTAAAATAAAGAAAATCGATGGGCTTAGGAGGAAAACCCTCGGATGTTTCTTTTAAAACTGTAAGGTATCCGGGGTTTTTCACTTCCTAAGCCATCGAAATGCAGATATACAAGTGAAGCTCTAAATCATTGGCATCGTCGAGCAACATTTATATGGGGACCGACTTCCTCATCTCAACAAAATCAAATCAGCTGATGCTCATACATTTTGGGCGAATAGAGGTATTGTAAAATGTTTTTGAACAGCTGATTTTTTAAATTAGAAATATTAGAGTCGGTCCAATACAGAAAGTTGCTTATCTTCACGTGTATTTTCGCATATCGAAATAGATGTTACGCACATGATATTTGACGAAGTGAGAATAGCTTTATGATGATAATTTACCCACAGGCCTATATCAAGCGAACAAAAATGTAAAAGTTTAGATTTAGATAGCGTAGGAAAGGAATTTTGAAAATCTCTTTTTACAAAAGAAAATAACTCAGTGCATCTACAGTATCAGTTCTGCAGAATCCTTATTTTTGTTCCCAGCTCAAATGTCTGGACATGTATTTCTGGGGCAATTACAAAGAATTATGGCGTCGGTAGACGTGTTAAATCGTTCTGTTCATTATATTTTGGTATCTTAAGGCGAGGAAGAGATGCGCTTTCCTTTAATGTTCCTGTAGTCCGTCGCATTGCTTGATTGATGATTTGTAAGATAATAAAGGGAATCAATGCAATCATAAGTTTAATCTTATATAAGTACATATAATAAGACAGTAAAAATATTTTTGTCTGTACATTTTGTATTTTTGACTGAAATGGATAGAGGGACACTTAAAAAGAATAATAAGAAAGCAAAAAAAAATTTTTAGAATTTTTTTGTCTGTCTGTCTGTGTGTATGAGAAGTCACGCCTAAACTCCGAAAGTACTGAACCGATTTGAATGAAACTTTTTTGTTGTATAGGCTATTAAGCACGGGCAGCATATTAGGCTATAATTTATTTTAAAAACTGGAACACCTGATGAAGAACCTTAACAGAACAGCTAAACTATAAGAAATATGGAAATGGTGCCTTAACAAAGTCGTTCAACCTGATGAGCATTTTCTGCTGACGTATAAAAGTTGAAGATCTGCAACATCTGATGAAGAACTGCAAGAGACCAGCTACACTATAACATATACGTGGAAATGGCGCCTTATTAAAGAGTCGTTCAACCTGGATGAGCATTTTCTGCTGACGTATAAAAATTGAAGATTCTGGAACATCTGATGAAAAGCTCCAGAGAGATTTTTCATCTAAGCGAAACTCACGCGGGCGAAGCCGCAGGCGATTTAAAGCTAGTTCAAAATATAAGTAGGTAATTCACTTATGTAATTTTATTACAACCTTTTTGAATGTTTATTTTTTTTACAGGTCGTCGATTTAGTTATGCTTATAAAGTTAATGACACACCAATTACAAAGGTAATGCAAATATTGTGCAGGATAATCCCAATCCCTACACATTTAAATGCATAATGTTGCCAGGATATAATCCTCGTGCTGTCAAAATTTCACAAGTAGAGCCAAGTCATAATCTCTACCAATTCAACTCCTAACCCTATGAGCCCTAACTGCACAAACTCCCTTCTACACTTGAGCTTTCTCAAAATATGTGACTTGGCAGAAAATTAAAGAAAACAGAAATGTAATGAATAGTGAATATTTTGGGTCTCTGCATTGATTCCTCATAAAATATTTGTAATAATATAGTTCAGGAAATAATGGTTTTTCCCATAATCATAATTAATATAAATTAAGGTATATTATAATATTTTTTTTAAATAATTTTTTATTAAAGAAAACAGAAATGTAATGAATAGTGAATATTTTGGGTCTCTAATGATTCTCATAAAAATATTTGTAATAATATAGTTCGAAATAATGGTTTCCCATAATCATAATTAATATAAATTTAAAATTATAATATTTTTTTTAAATAATTTTTTAACATAATTGTTTTGTAATAAATACAAATTGTCATAGCATAAATAATCATAATATAATTTAATCATAATAGTAATACTCATAATGCACAGAAAAGAGAACTCATAATGTACTGTTGCACTCAGAGAAAAGGTAAAATTTGTTAATGCTTTTGTTGTTTTTTTTGTTGTTTATGTTCGCGGCTTAGGAGTGGCCCAAGGGCCACCCCCGCCGCACCCTAACCTATACTAGTGTTTGAAGTATAATCAAATATCAAATTTCACATAATGACTTCAATTGTCATCAACAAAATAAAAAGATGAACAAAATAAAAAATAAACTATGTTTATGACCATAACAATTATGACAAATCCATTATGATAAACCATTTTATAAGAAAAATCAGTATGACAATCTATGATTATGACTAAACAAATATTATTACAATAAATATTATTTGAATAAAAAATATTATATTAAAAAAAATTATGAGAAAGGCTTTATGACAAACCATATTATGATTATTAACCTTATGAGTAAATGTAGAAAGGATCCGAATATTTTCACCTTACGGTAACGAAACGGCTAAAAGGTTACGTATTTCAACTAAGGTGTAGAGTTTGTGAAATTAGTGAAGGCGTATAGAGTCAGAAGCTTGGCTCTACATGACAGAACTCATGTAGAGTAGATAAGGTTGACTGAAGAGAATGCTGTTAGCGTTTTAGTCCGCCTTACCATTGTATTATTTTGGTTTAATAAGTTTTAAATAAATAAATAGAACTGTAAACATGTAACTCATTATGGCCTTCTCATCTTGGTATCTTTGTAAATCTTATTATTAAACCACCATTTTGGAACCTCTGCTAATGACTACCATTAGCAATCAATCTTTACTCTCACCCACAATTTTCAACAGGCAGAATAATTTACCTGTGAACAAATGAAATAAAAATTTATTAACTTAAAAATTAAATTTAATCTGTAAATGAATGAATAAAGCCCACAACACTTAAGCTAAGCCTGAGTCGTGAGTCCATAGTGGGTCTGATCATAAAGTTAAAAAAAAAAAGTCAATTTTCTTACGTCTATGGGTCTGATGGACTCAAATACACAAAATATTTGTGTATAAGTACAATATTTGACAGGAAGTCGAACCCAGGACCTTCAGACGACAGACGAGCGGTATTAACCACCACACACCAGAGAAACCGTCAAAGATATACCACTTTTTCAGATCGTATTTCAGGCGGTATACTTTTCTATGTAGCCAACTGTACATTTAACTGCAATATCAAGTCACCCTGCATGGACTGCAGTGAATAACGTGGATATGATGTTAAATGCCACCGATACATAGTACTTCATAGGCTTAATTTTGTGCCGATACTGTCTTATCCATTTACCAGAAAGCTCTTCTTTAAAGCCTGTTTCAAATACATGAAGACCAAATAAAGAACTAATCTGCATTCTCCGTCGTAAAGACTGCGAAACGTGTTGAATGCCATTTATTTATTACAGTCAGCGCACATCAATTCAATTTAAATGCATTATAGAAATTCACCTCTATTACCGCAGCTTAAGGAGGGTTCTATACTGGGTGAATTTTACTGCAGTTGGTTGTGTAATGAGTACTATATACTCAAAATATTGATGCTGATATATAACGCACGCTTAGTAGCTTCCTGCTTTCTTTGTTTACATTGTGCATTGAAGGTAGGAGGCTATACGGGTATTAAGATTAGTATAATACTAAGCTAAATACCCTTAATAACACAGTGTATTGGTATTACATAGTAGGTATAAAGAGTTTAACCGTGAGTAAATTATAAGTCTACGGTTTAAACATAGATATGACTTAAAAAGGGTAAATCCTAATAAATTTGCTAAGAAAAAAAAATTACAAAGTATTTTTTTATGTATTTTGTTAAAGTCAGGTGTCACAGTACGTTCAGCCATGGCTAACTAATTTTTTCTCTATGTTTATGTCATGCCATGAAACATAAAAAGAAAATAAAAAAGCGAGCGCACTTTTTAAGAACTTTTTAGTTTGATTTTCGAACATCTTTCCGGTCTTGGTTTATAGATATGCTTCCGCCATTAAATTATATTTTGAAATACTTATTTTTTAAGTGTAGTACTTTGCTAATGTGTATTCAGCTTACGACACCTTCCATTTGATCAGTCTTTTTGTATGCAGCGAGGTGGTATTGCCATATTTGATTTCTTGTATTCCATAAATATTCACCTTATCCAATGCTTCTTTCAATAATCTCAAGTTTTATCTCTTTATACGAATGGAAAATGTTTTAATTTATAGTTACAATTCCGCAGAGAATGTACAGTTTTGTTCAAGTACCAAGCTTTTGTTTACATACCTACCTATTACATTCTTGAATTCAAAAAACGAGGTTATAAATACAATGTAAGAATGTAAAGTATATGTCCATTCATCATGTTTTCAGCGCGCTGTTCAATGACAGCGTCTTAACTTCTCTAAATAAAAGAATCGACAAACATAATGATTGGTTGCTCTTTTTTCCTGAAAATCAGCGTTGTCTCCAACTCATAGTTGGGGACAGCACAAGCTGAGGCATTCCTTTGCCTACTTTTGTGCAGATTTAGATAGATATAATATTAAGCTTGCAATTGTATTAAAATATTTTTTTTCAGTAACATTCTACTAGGAAATAGTTAACTAATTCCCACTCCGTGTTTCACTTTCCGAAACAAAAGTGGTAAATCATTTCCTACCAGTCCCCTAGGGAACGTATTTACCCTTATTCCGAATCACGACTTGCAACTATGCTAACTAGGATTTGCACCTACAACACTAGCTTTATTGTGCAAAATTACACAAGAATGCATGACTAACCTGCCACGCCGCCGCTCAAACTCTTAATAAAAAGTTAAAAATCTTGGAGATGGAGACCTAGCAATTTTGCGTCAATATTCCTTTACGAAAATAAATTTGCCTCGCCAGCATTATTTCTTGGAGTTGACTTTTTAAATTCAAGATTTTTTATCTGGTGAATTCGCACTTATACGCAAAAATAATTGCAGTTTTAATAATGGCGCCCCGCTTACTAAAAACAGTGAAAATAATCAGAAAGACAAACCACTTAAAAATTAAAGTGACAATTTTGAATAGAGTGGTTCCTAATAAACTGAGATAAGTAATAGGTAGGTGCAAAAATAAAAACTTATACACGTATCTATTCGTTTAATACCTTTTTTATATTACCTATGTATTCATAATCATTCTGCATTTTATATGTATTAGCATATTAAATGCAAGAAAAAGTATCTCCATTCCCTTAAATTAGGTACTTAACAAACCTATACCCAATACGGGTATCGCAATAACAATATTTGTTATGCCTCAACCAATGGGGCATTATCATAAAAAACATATGCAAACTGATAGTCCATGACTAGAATTAAAATCGTTGTATAATTATTGATTAATTAATCAGAATGTGTCCCGTCATCTCTGTCGGAGCCTTATAATGGTAATTTAAAGCATTTTTATGGACAAATCAGAATCACCGCTCAAAACTCTTTTTAATTATTTTTTTCTTTTTTAACTTTCGTTTTAAAATAAAAAATAAACATAGGCTAGTTTATTCACAAGAAGCTAATAATTCTAAAAAAATACCAAAAATATATATTTTTTTTGGTTTTACGTTTTTTTTTTGCCCTGCATACGTTGAAACATATCTTTCCTATATTATTGTTGTCTTCATGATTAGCTTTTTTAAATGAGACTATTACTATTTTATGCTCGATAGCACTTTTGCACGAGTAGTTACGATTGAGTTAGTACAAGATAGTACACTCGTATCACAATTTTCCTAAAATCATGTTAGGTGTTCATATGATTTTTGTCAGTCATTCATTATCTATCTTTATTAGAACTCTCTACACGTCTTTCACTATATCTTTGTACACACTTATTTTTTTATTCGTCACTTAGCTCAGTCACGAGTGTTGCAAACGTAAATATTCATGGCCGCATTTCTCTCACTGATAATATCAGCTAAACCTTTTGCATACTACGTTTAATCTGCCGGCGACATGAATTCTCTACATACACCATAAATACAAATAAAAAAGCGTAGTTACCTTATAATTTTTACTTCTTGCAACATAGAGCGCGCCACGAGATTGATTCCAAATTCAAATCTTATTTTTTTAAAGTAAAAATATGCAAACTGTTTTAGGCGAATATAAATTTGAAATCAGTGTCATAGACTAGTTAGAAAATTTTATAAAAGACCTTAGGTATTTTCATTTTAGAACGAGAGGCTAACTGGAAGCGCAAATTATTTTTTGTTATTTACATCTAGGCTAGGCACGTAAGTGGCGTGTGCGAAAGTTGCCGATTTGAAACGGGAACGTGTGACAAAGACGCTTTAAATGATAATTTTGAAATCTCGCCTCGTTAAAAACTGGACTATATAATCCTGGGAGTAGAAAAAGGGGAAGCTATTTAGATACACGAAATAAAAATCATTTGTATCTGATAAAATTATCAATAAACGGATTGTTTAAATAACACTCTAATATACTGTTATCAATAAAATAATATTTCATTGAAAATATTTAATTAATAATACAAGCACACGTCCGGCAGTAAAAAAAGAGGTGGGGAGCCAACTGTCCTGGAAAGCGCGGGAGCGCCCCGCACCCTTATCCCTTGTATGACGTCACGAAGGTGCCCACGCAGCTCATGTCATGTCGCTAACACGGCCATACTGACGACTGCTTCGCCCTCGAAGCTCTTACTGAAACGCAAAATACAGGTGAGAAGGGACACAGCCTTCTCTGCCGTCTGCCTTCTGCCTGACTCTAGTCAGAAATCTGTTCCGCCGGCCAACTTCTCATATTTTACAAAAGTGACTGTCGTCACTCTGTGAATGCTGCCATTGGGTGTTGTACCCAACACTCTAAACCGATCGTTCTTTAGAACTTTCAACACTTCATCACATTGTTTGGCATTAAATCGCCCGCATCTGCCGCTTTTGGTCTTCGTCCAAAAGCTCACGAACTTTTTGCTCTTGTGACTCTCAGGTCCAGCCTCTCACCTGCCTGCGTGAGGTTATTTACCAAAAAGCGTCTGCCTCTCACCTGCCTGCGTGAGATTATTTACCAAAAGCGCCTGCCTCTCACCTGCCTGCGTGAGATTATTTACCAAAAGCGCCTGCCTCTCACCTGCCTGCGTGAGATTATTTACCAAAAACACCTGCTCACCAGCCTGCGTGAGGATTATTTACCAAAAGCGCCTCACACAGCGCTGTCTGCTTATAACCGAACAGCAACCCATTCGGAGTTCTGCCAGTGACCTCGTTCACTGAATTGTTCAACGCCTGCTGTGTGGCAGCCAGGGCTTCACACGCTTCCAGTTTTGTTCTGGTCCATCCCCTGATTATAGCGTTTAACGTATTTAATATTGATCTGTTTAGACGCTCTACCTGTCCATTAGCTCTGGGTAGATTTAGTTAATTAACTGAATTCCATTTTCATTGCAGAAGGCTTTCATAGCCCTAAACGTAAACGCTGTTCCTTGGTCGCAAATCAACCTTCGAGGCAATCCGTACACTCTCCGTACACTACGTACGCCATACACTCCGTACGTCCTCCGTACGTCCTCCGTGCATCACTCCGTACGTCACCCGTACGTCACTTCGTACGCCATAGCCTTCAAAGCTTTTCTCACCCCTTTGATTCTCATTTCAACCATCGCTTTCATAAAGCAATATTTAGTAAATTCATCACGTCCAATGTTGTCCAAATTGTCAAATTTCTCCGTTTGATATCAGATGAAGGAGCCTGGTTTCCTACCAGTATCACTCTTGCCAATTAGGCATTTAAAACAATTTAAGACAGTAACTTCTCTGTCACAACCTTCCTTATCCGGGAACCTATATTTCCCGAATGTCAGCCAGTGTTCTGTCAACCTTGATGTCCACTCTCATCATGCATAATTTTTAACTAACATAAGATTACGATCTCCTTTATCGCTTCCATATTTTAAAATACCGACAATTCTTTAACAATTCTTCATCAGCCACTTGACATTCAAGTAAATTTTCTGCCATTGTAAATTCATAAATTAGACAAACTGGGTTACAGCTTTAATAATAAACATGGGCAACTTGTTTACCCAGACGATTACTCAATATCAAAATTATAGAGATAATCCACCATCAAGCCACTCGTTCTTTGTCATAGTAGCCCTAACGGTACTACAGTACAGTCGGTTATCAAATTAAATTGCCAAAGTTATGAATGATCTGGTGACGTCCGCCGATTGTATTAAAACGACCGGATGTAGTTTCCCATCCTCATCTTTTGCAGCAGTATTGCCCCCAGTCCAACACTCGAAGCATAAGTGTGTACTTCAGTATGCTGCCACTGCATCATAAATCTTTAGAATTGGCCTTTACGTAAGGATATCATTGATTGTCTTAAATGCTTACTGGCCGTCTTTTCTTCAATTCTTGATAAATGAACCGATATCTTTCAATGATACACGGTCCTAATAATGACTCATCAGTTTTCTGAAATTTATTTATCCATCTTTGAATAAAGAGTCTTGAATAAAGAGTCTGGTCTCAAACACTGCATTGCATTGGTGTAATCAAACTGAACTTCCAGTATCAAAAAGGCTTTAATAGGATTATAATCTTTAAATAACACGTAGTGGACATTCCGAACAATTATTCGGAGCATAAGTTGACGGGTTTTAGTTTCTTGAAATACTTATCAACTGTGTGTCCATAGCGGTGACAATGTTTATATTGAACCGAACCTTTGTTTATGTTATTAGAATAAGAAGTCCCGCCGCTATCGGTCCCGCTGCCTCTAGCTGTAATGTTCTCGCCCGTGACGCTAAGTTTCCGACTTACATTCAAATCGTCGATGACCTGGCATTCCGCACTTGACGAAACAATATCTTATCCAGCCCCATCGAAGCGAAGCGACGCGAAGTGCGAGTTTATTATGCCCACTTTGTTTCATGGTAAAGCGTTATTATCAAACTGAGTACTCTTACGCGTTTCACTCATCGACCTTCGCGACATTTGTGTTACCATGTCTTACATATGTCGATCATCCTTCCAAAACGATACTGATATTTTTGTCTTCTATACCACCTAGCATTATATCCATTTGTTGACACCAAGACGTTTGATCTTAGCAGACATTCGTCCTGCATACAGAGTACCAATGATTTTTGCCTGACTGCTCTTAAAATTTACTATAAGGAAGAATCCTCCATAGTACTGAAGAGATTCGCTTCCTGGGATAAGAAATAAGTAAATCTTTTTGGAATCGTTTCAAGATCGCTTTTTGGAGTAACAAGGGATTGTACCATGCCCTACCTTCGCCTTCTAGAGGCCCGGGTCGCGCGATATAACTATTCTTCATCGCTCCAGTCTAGCAGTCGCAATATCCTCGTACCTGTCGGATCCACTCTTTCACACCAGCTTCCTCGCCTTAGGATCGAAACCCGGAACAGAGCCAAGGTCTGGTGTTCTGGATCTTCTTCGCCGCACTTTCGTGGAAGGGTATATCCCGAAGACTCTCGACACCGATCTTTCACGGAACACCGAACTTTCACGGCTTCCGGGATTGCCGCGACATTGTCAATCACTATGTGTCTATTACCACATATCACTTAAAATTACTTCGGAAACAGTTTTTCGGATATTATCCCACACGCTGTCGCTTATCAAGCAACTTGTAAAATAATATTTCATTGAAAATATCACTTAATTAATCAATACAAGCTATCACGTCCGGCAGTAAAAGTATCTGAAGGAGCCTGGTCCAAGGGTGGCGACCGGGACAAGCCTGTCCCAACATATGTATGACCTGTTCGGTGGCGTTGCTTAATGTCGACACAATACATACTATCAAATCTATCAGATGTTACCCTTACATTCGCTTAAGTATGAATGAATTTGGCAGACTCCTCTGCCTCCCTAATAATAATGATTTATTTAACAAAACTAGATCAAAATCTGGTACTGGCTAACCTGTAAATTGCTTCTAAGGAAATTTTTCAGAAATTCTTATTCTGTATTTTTCTGTGGACTTGTAAATTTTACATTTGATTGAAGCCACGTTTAGACAGTATGAAAAACGATCCGGAAACAGGGATGAAGGCGGCATACCCAAGTAACATTTTAGGTTTTAGAAAGATTTTAAAAGGTTCTAGAACCTTTGTATGGGAATCTACTCGTAAGTCTTAATAGACTCCAATAACATTATGTTAACCATATATTAACCTCCTGTGTGCAAAAAGGGCCCACGTTTTAGAACCTTTTCGAGAGCTACAGCAAAACCTATAGTACTTATCAGAATACCTTAATTTAACGTTAATATAACCTTGTATCACAGATTACTTTTTAACTACTTTGTGCTTGTATAGACAGCTTTAAAAGTTTTAAAAAATAATCTTGGATGTAACCTATGACAACTTAAAACCTTTTTGATGAACTTGAATAAATGCCTTTTCAAGAATCCCGGGTTTTAAAATGTTTCTGTTTAAGATATTTTTACACAAAACACCAAACGTGGCTTTAAATACTTTATTTATAAATGGCTTGATTTCCTAGCTGTCATGTAACAAGTTTTTTAAAATGGTGAGCTATGAGTGATGTATTCATAACGAAATAATTTGGAGCTTGTTGAAGTCAGGCAATATTATAAAAATACTTTGCGACTAGCACTTTTATTGTGAAATGTTAGGATAATTGGCTGTTTATATGAGACGGGCCTTTCGAAAGTTAAAAAAATTTAAGATATTTTAATGCAATATGAGTATAAAATAAAGTGGTTGGTGGCAAATCGCATTGGAAATAAAACTTCTATTCAAAGAAAAAGCATTATATATTAAAGTGTACAGCATACGTTACTTAATATTGCCTTTTGGATAAAATATTGCTATTTGCTCAATAATTTTTAATTATTTTAGTAAAAAAATATGGCTGTCGTTAACAAATTACTAGAGAGCATTTTAATTAACCTTTTTAGGATTGTAACAGCTACAAGCTTTTAATGTTTGCCGAATTAGGAGAGCTAAGGGGTTATATCCCAAGAGCTAGTTAAAACGACTAAGCTATTTTCGCAGCTCTAAGGTTATCGCCAGGAGTAGTTCAAGACTACCAGTCGCGAAAATAACCGCTGAGCACATTTAGTTGCTTCTAAGATTTAGTTGTAAGAAGCCGAATCATCTGTGCTGGTTCATCTTGCAATAGCGTTGCCGGACTATCGATAGTTTGACAATCGATTGTTTGTTTGTTGAAATATAAGTGTAAATAGTATCGATAGTATTAATACTATCGAATCGATAGTATTTATTAGAATACATCAATAGTATCGAAAAGCAATAAACGATAGTTTGGGTTATCATCAATAGTATTGCAAACTATTGGATATCGATACTATCGATGTTATCGATACTATCGATGTTATCGATAGGCCTATCGATAGTGTGACTATTTTTTAAGGTTACAATACTATTGACAATACTATCGATAGTCAACACTATCTTGCAATCGATGCTGTTGCTTTGAAGTCGGGAGACAACTGATATTTTTTGAGGATGCCTTTAAAGCTTTAGAATATTCTTGA
>JAEMBS010000076.1:0-86624 GCA_018467065.1 Ephestia elutella | reverse complement strand
TTACGTTTTAGACAAATAAAAAATATGGTCAACAGCTGTAGGTTATTTTTTCTAAAACATTCATATCACTTAAAAAAAACTGCTATTAGATAAAGGAAATATTCATTGTATTTCCTTTTAATATCAGGGTTTATTTTTATGTACAACAATGTTGCATTGATAAATATTTCTAGAGCGTAGGTATACAACAAAAACATTTCAAGCCGTAACGTGTTCATTTTGTCGGCCCGAACGAGTACATTGCTCTCGCCTCTCGCTTTCACACACGTCACGCTATGCTATCTTCGTCTCCATCACTCTCGCACCGACGCCGGGCGCGGGACGTCATTCGTTCAGTTCAGTACTCATTGCTCGCTCGCCACGTGAACTAGTTTCTTTACTCATGTCGTTTAAAAAAGCTTTTTGCATACATAAATATTTGTGTTTTAGTTAAAAATACATTGTTCTAGCCTAGACTTGTAACATAAAAATGGCGTCGATAAACGAATTGGACGAAGACAGTAACATTTCAGTGACTCTTTCGGTTTCGGACATAAATGATTCATTAGAAACGGTTTCGCCTGTACCACCAGCCAACACCGCCGAGAGTTCATCATCGTCGCAAGCGCGGCTTCTCTTACTGGATGGAACATTTTTCAAATACTTGCCTGAAGAGTGTACGGGTAATAAAATCACAGCCCTTTGTATGAAATGTCCAAGAGATGTATTAACTAAAGTTAAAGGATTTCATAATTGTACGTCGAACTTTTTGAGTCACCTGAAGCGAAAACATGGGCAAGATTGCATTGAAGAGTACAAAACCTATGTAAAAAAAAGAAAAGTGAAGTCCAGAAAAAAGGTGATACTTTTGTGAAAATCACAACTAGTAAAACAAAGAAGTCGAATGAGAAGAAAATGACACAAGATCAATTTGATGAAAATATTTTGAAATATTTTATACATTCCATGATCCCATTGCGTGCAGTGGAAGATCCCTATTTTTCCAAAATATTCATGGACTTAAATATATCCGAAATGGGGCTAATTTTAATGAGTCGACGCACCCTAGGACGTCGTATAGAAAAACACTATGAAACTCAAGTAGCCAAGATTAAGTCAGAACTAGAAGAAGTTACCTATGTGTGCACAACCATAGATATCTGGTCCAGTAAAAAGAGAAGCTTCATCGGAGTTACAGCGCACTGGATCACAAATGATCTACGCAGAGTATCAGTGGCGTTAGCTTGCAAACGATTCAGAGGCGTCCACAGCTATGATAGACTATCCGATATAATTCAAGAAATTAACGGTGAATTCGACCTCAATACGAATAAAATTGTTGCATCGGTGACGGATAATGGTAGCAATTTCGTAAAAGCTTTCAAAATGTTCGGTGTTAAATTGACCAATATAAACATTGAAAATGAAGTTATGCCCGACTCTCAGCCAGCAACAGAAGCTTCTTCCGAATCTGATGTTGAAGAAGGTGAATCATGGAATGATCCTGAGCATATTTTTTTCCTTCCTGCTCATTTACGATGCTGTGCGCATACTTTAAGCCTTTGTGCAACTACGGATGCGAACAAAGTTTTAACTGAGCAAGACACGCCTCTGTCGCAAATGCATGCTGCAATAATGAAAAAATGTAATGTTTTGTGGAAGGCTGCAGGGCGACCAAAAAAGTGCCGAAATAATACAGGACGTGTTAGGGCACACGTTAAGCCGACCTGGTGAGACCAGGTGGAATAGTTTGTTTGATGCCCTCCAGCAAATATTCAACATTAAAGAAAAAAGCTTACTTTTACATAGATCATTAAACATAAAAAATACTATCAAAGAAAATGAATTTGATTACATACAAGAATATTTGATGTGTACTTCGCCAGTTGCAGAAGCACTCGATATAATGCAAAGTGAGACTAACACCTATTATGGGATAACTCTGCCATGCCTACTTGCGCTGAGAAAAAAGTTGCAAAAAATTGAAAAGAAAAACAACTTTTCCTTCTGTAACCCGTTGATCAAGGCATACAGAGAGAGTGTTGAGAAGAGATTTGAAAAAATGTTTGACGTCACCACTCCTGAAGCGGAAAATGCGGCTATTGCGGCATTATCTTACCCAAGATTCAAAAATAAATGGTTGACTTGTTTTGAGCCCAACGATCGTACTAAACTTCTAAAAATTTTCAAGACCTGCATTTCCAAACAAATGAGTGAAAATACAGTAGCAACAGTAGCAACAACAAAAAGTACCCAAGAAAACATTTTTTTTAATTTTGACTCTGACTCAGACTCGGATATTTCAATCACAGATAAAAACGAATGCTCCTCCGATGCCCCAATGACTAAAGCAGAACTTTTGATGCTGCATTTTTTTGCTGAGGAAAGTCAAGATTTGCAACTTCTCAATAGATATCCTGAGATAAAAAGTGTTTTTATTAAATACAACACACCATTGCCGTCGTCAGCTGCAGTGGAACGCCTTTTTTCTTTTGCGACAATGACAAACCTGCCAAAAAGTCACAAACTGTCAGACAGCATGTTCGAGAAGAGAGTGGTAATGAAGTGTAATTTAAATTATTACAAGAAACTTTAAATTCTAATAGTCTATTTAATCATGTTCAATTAAAGGTATTGATTATTATTTAAATCGGTCTTTTATTTGTTGCCAGCATATTTATTTAACTACATGAAAAGATGGGGGGAGCACTATTCTACTACCCAGAATCACACGGGTATATAGTATAATTATATTTACCGGCTTTATAATATACAACAGAATAGAATAGAATAGAACACAAAAGTATTTTTTATAATTGTTATTTTTAATTAAAATTGACAAAACAATTAAAAATTAATTAATTGTTAATTGTTACTAATACAGTTAACAATTAAATAATTGTTAATTGTAATTTTTCACAATTACAATTGATTAATTGTTAGTTGTTGTGGTTACATTTACCAATTAATTAATTTTTAATCTTTAATTGTTCTTGCAATTAAAATTTGCCCAACACTAGTCTATACCTATGTTAATAGCCCTGACGAAACTTTATTATTAATAGGTACGTAATAAATAAAAGATACAAGTGATTGCATACTGAAAGGCTCCGTAATTTTGATGATTATGAATCATTAGAATATATATATATATATACTATTATTTATAAATTATTTAATATATGTATTATTAAATAGAAACATTAATAAATACGACCCTAGCCGTGTGGTGTCCGGCAGAGAAGAATAGGATCATTCCAAGTGCTCTCACGGATGTCTAACAAGGCGACTAAGAGAATACAAGCTTAACACGTCTGTAATCATACCTCAATGAATCATACACATCTATGTAACCTAGGATTGTTTCTGGTTTAAAACCTTTAGGTTGTAAAGTTCAGTTCGACAGGTCGCTCTGTAAAAAGAAAGATCTGCGGTGGTGTAGCGAGCTTACTCAGAAGCAGCCTATTCAAAGGTTTTGAATTCGTTTTTAAAGTGTTATTTATTCTTGTTTTAGGTGAAAATTACATGAAAAATTATATTAAATATAAACTAGTTGGAGGAAAACTTAAACTCAATTAATACTGTACTTATATTAATAAATTTCAAACAAAATGAAACAAGACGCGAGAAGTAATTTAGTAGGGTCATCGAACCATACTGATAGGCCGCCTGCCCGCCGACTGTATGCGATCGCGGCGCGGTGAACAAGGGTGTGACGTCATCGCGTTAGCGCCCCGTAATTTCGGAAATTAAAAAAGGGCCTAAACTTCTCGTAGTTATAACTTCGGAAATACTGGATGTATTGAAGTGAAATAAAAACTATTGTAATGTACATGATCTACGCTCCAATTTTAGGTATATTTCATAGTAATATTTTGACCCTTTTGTTTTCTCCGCTTTTACCTGTGACTTCGCCCGCGTAAGTTTCGCTTAGATAAATAGTAGATTGTTAAGTTGGTCCCACACTGCGAATACTAACCTGGGCCCGAATTCTCTAACTCCCAAACGTACGTTATTGTATTTCAGTTGTGTCTCAAATGCCAAATTTACGCCATTTGGTATTCTGCACCTTATTTGACGCCTGAGGACATGATACCGACATACTATTGGCCCATTTCGGTATTCTGCACGTTATCAAAAAGTGCCATTGGCACGTCGATTGTTGAAGTAGTGGTATTCTCTTTGCTATTTGACAGGAGTTTGTCAGGTAGATCTGTCGGATCTCAATTGCTTTTTGGCCATTGAGCAACAACACTAGAGGTGGGTTGGATTAGGTAAAACCCGTACCTGTTCTATCTAATACTAATACCAAAAATACCTAATCCAAATACCTAATCCGAATACCTCTTCCTAATCCCTGCCATTTCGCAGCCAATTCCCAACCTTATGTCATACATCGTAAAGTTCAATATTGTTTCTAACACGATAGTATTAGATCTTCAAAGTATTGTTCCTTAATCTGTGTATTAGATAACATTTCTGGATCGAAGCTCCTAGTAGGTACTCCTTGCTAATATTTATCAGTTACCTACTTTTTAGGTGCAATGTTTATTATTGTTTCGAGAATCAAACATACCTCAATGGGATAAGCCTGCCTTTGTATTTGTTTTATGTTTTCTTTTTTTTGTACTGCCTCTGAGTATTACCTTATATGTTATTTGACAGTAGAAAAATTTGCTTGCATTTTTTTTAATAATGTAGGCTGACATAGTGTTGCTAACCATTCCTCCACCTGCACCACGCACTAAAGACGACGACGTGTTAACTGTTGAAGTAGTCGCGGACGTTGCAGTTGAAATTGTACTTATGTTGTCATACTATCTGTAGTCAACATTTCTGGCACATTAATTCCTCCGCGTGCTGCGGAAAACATCACTAATGGATGCTTCCTTTTCAGATGTTTGGTCAAATTTGACACAGTACTTTTATATGACAATTGAGTCTTACACATTTTGCACTGCGCTGTGCTGTTCCCAATGTCCAGAAAGTGATCCCAGGCAACGCTATTTTTAGGAGCCATTGTCACTAATTAAACTATTCTACACACGTAATTTTCATTTATAAAGTTCAATGTGAACATTTAAACACACTTGTATTAAAAAGTTTTTAGAGTTTATCGAAATAAAACAATATTTACACTTATATACACCATTTACACAAAAGTTTATTATTTATAAAGTTTAAAAAGTTTTATTCACTTTTTGCAGTCGGTACTACGTAAAGCACACAAAAAAACAGTAAATACAATTACGTAATCGCACGCAGTATATGCAAACACGATGCAACGCGAACTAATAATTATGTCACTAGTTCACGAGTCAAGGACAAGCAACCGAACGATAGGTCATTAACACTGCTGCACTAGCGAATCTAATACACCTAATCCCAGTCAGTAATTGTTAATACTTTATTTGCAACTGATTTTTGATCTTATTCTTAAAGTGCGTAAAGGTCATTGTTGTTTATGAAAATATTTGATAAAAGTGTACCTAATCCATACGTTTAATTCTAGTAGCAAATATTTTTCGCAACCGATTTTTTATCTTATAATAATTAGTTTAAGGGTCAGTTTTCTTTGATGGATGAAAGTATTGGATAGGTACATACCCAATACAAGAGCCGACGAGAATATTCAAAAATCTTCTCAGTCGATTTTGAACTTTACGTAGTATGATTTAAGGATGAATATTGCTTACATCGAAAAATACCTAATCCGGGGTGCCAAATATTAGGTACGCACTGGTATCGAAAAATACCTAATCCACGCACCTAATCTAATATTTATGCCTCACCTCTAAACAACACCTTTTATGATCAAATTGTAAAGTAGTATGGTTTACATTGTTTCATTTAGTGATGAATCCCACAATTTTACCTCTTCATTGGTGGCTCTTATTCATTACAAATGTCGTACCTATATAGCCGACGAGATATTAAAGACATTTCGGCTTAAAATGCTCAAGTTATAGACCTCAACAAAGAGGTAACCCCATTACTAATAAAGGATACTTTGTCGAGATGGAAAATTGCCAAATTTAAAGGTTAGTTTAGTAAGAGTTTCCGAGGTAAATGCACTTGTAACTATTGTGACTGTACGTAATTCAATGAACCGCTGATATTTTTTATATTAAAGGTTAAGGATATATAGTATGTATAAGATCATACATATAAGAATACTATAATAGTTGAGCCCCGGAAATGATGTGGAAACTTTGTAATGAAAAGCACCTTATGTTGCTATTCCTTATATTTTCTACCCTTGTACCAAATTTTATTGAAATCTGTCTTGTAGATTTTGTGTGACAGTATGTAACATAAATCCAAACTCACAAACATCCAAATGTAGGTAGGTACTCTGTGCATTCAATTTAAAAGGACCCACATCACAAGATTTTTACCTATATTACTGCGATGCGATTATTAAAATTTTGTTTCAAAAAAATTCAAAATTATTTATTATGTATCTAACAATGACACTAATACAATCATATAATAAAGAGGAAGTGTTTGTATGCATGTGAGTTCGTTTGCAGAGGAATTCTTCAGAATTACTGAACTGATTTCAAAAGGTCTTTCATTATTAGAAAGCTACATTATACCTAAGTGACATAGGCTACCTCCCGAAACTGGGGCGGGATGCTAGCTCTTTGTAATTTAATTTATTTTAGGGTCTACATAAGCTGAATACTTATGCCAGTAGACCCCGCTCTATGATTAGGTATATAACCTATATATGAGTGTAATGTGGTACTAGGTACTAATATTTTATCGATGGTGGTACTCAGAACAATAGTATACATACTTTAATGCCTAGTGTATAAATAGTATTTGGTAATACTATGTAAAAATGTCTTTTCAGCTGTTCCTGTTCTCACATTTCAAGCAATATTGAAAATTAAATGCTGTGTGTATGCAGTGATACCCCTGTTACCTGTGTAGGTCGAAGCAAAGAACTAAAGACAGCATCATACATACATATTATTGTTTTCCTATGGGAAGGCACCATCAGGCAAGTCTATATTTATGTACATACAAAATTATAGACTAACCGAGTTGTCAAAACAGAGACAAAACCGCTGAAAGTAGAAACTTGAAATTTGGTAGAGGGTGTTTCAAGAGCACAAGCAGACCCTAGGGGCTTTGCTCCTATTAGAATTTAGGGATAAAAAGTACCTACCTTTTGTGCTAAGTATGTCCGGTATTTTTCAACTCGTGTACCAAATTTCATTAAAATTCATCCAGTATATTTATTATGAGTAACAAACATCCAATCTTTCGCATCGCATTTATAAATATTATAGTAGAATTAGCAGAGAATAAGTGAGTATTAAAACAGCAGTAAAATGTATTGTATAATCAGTTTTTAACATCTTTGAAACTGGTTGATGCTTAAATTGTCAAATGATATTTAAATAATAACTATACTTTATACTTTCAATACTATGCCAACCCCACATAAGTAGGAATTGGTAAATAGGAAGAAGATACTACATCTGTTTCTATCTACAAATAATATAAAGAAATAAAATTTTCAGATTGTCACAAAATAACAGTATGCTTAGTAATTTGTACCAAACAAGTTCTGTAATTATTATTTGCAGGCTCGATCAACTGGAGTAATGTGCTTTAGAAAAAGGTGTCATCCATAGCTTGTTAAAAGACTATGTAAGTATTCTCATCTAAATAAATATAAATAAAAATTGTATTATTGAATTCAACACTGACCAAGTGGTATATAAATGCAGAGACAAAACTGCTGTAAGTAGAAACTTGAACTTGTGTAGAGGTTCTTTATATAGCATATGCTGCACCCTGGGGCTTTACTCCCTTGAGAATACACAGATAAAAAGTACCCTATGCCATTTTCAGTATTTTTCTACTCGTGAACCATATTTCAATGAAATCCATTCAGTAATATTTTGTGATAAGTAACAAAATATTACTAGTAAGTAATATTAGTAGTAAGTAGGATAAGTATATTTAGGAAATTACACTCCTAAGGGGAAGAAAAAGGTTTTTTTTTATTTACAACTTCCTTAACTAAGTCAACATAGTTACTAGTTCAAAAATATCTCAATTAAGGAACAACTAAAAAAAAATATTTTAAATCAACAACATGCTTTTCCTTTCTTTGTCTTTACTTTAAAAAACCAACAATATAGTACCAATATTGTAAAGCTGAAGAGTTTGTTTACACAATAGGCAGACTTAAATAAAAGTTATTCTTTATATAACTAAACATAATTATAACAGCAGTAAAAATTATTTGTCATTCTTGCAGGAACGATCTACTGATGGCGGTTTCCTGCTTGAGAAACGAGCTGACATCCATAACTTGTTGAAAAACTGTGGAGGAAACAGTGTGGTCTGGTTTAGGATATATTTTAAAGACTAATAAACAAAATAATAATAATATTCTTGTATTATTCATTACTACCTTACATGATATCTTTATCTTAACATATTAAAAAATAAAGTCCCCTGCCATGTCTGTTTGTGATAAACTAGAAAAGTATTGAACAGATTTTCATGCAGTTTTTACCAATGAACAGGGCGAGTCATGAGGAAGTAAGTAAGTATATAATTTACTCTAGTGTCCCTGCGTTAAAAAGCAAGCTAATTTAAATAAAGACTCCTGCCATGTCTGTCTGTTTGCAATTAAGTCAACATTGAAATTATTATCTGTTACTGCACATTGAAAGTCTTAGGTCAACTTACATGCCAGGTATTGTACAATTGAAACATGTCAATATGCTTTATTTATTGAGTTAGGGGTAACCCTTTTTTTCACTGTGTTAATCAGCCCAGTCTCCTTGTGAAACTCCAGCCAGTCGATGAATACTGTTATATTTTCAAAGCTCCGCACTTAGGTGACTGTAAAAAAATATTATATTTGTTTGAGGACTCATGTTTTAAGTCAAGCATCTTAATCCTATCCTAATATTATAAATGCGAAAGTGAGTTTATTTATGTGTTTGTTACCTCTTCGCAACTTATTTATTGAACAAATCTTTCTGAAATTTTGCATACACTTACCTAGTTAGAAGTACTGAGAAGGGCATAGCGTACCTTTCATCCGGGGAAAAAGCACTGTTCCCGTGGGCGAAAGCTAGTACTTAATAAATAAGATAATTAATGTACTTACAAAGAAAATCTCACCTTAGACGCAAATAAAACTTTAAGAACTCAATCTATAACTGCTTGACTGGATGAGACCCTCCTCGGGTGAAGTCAGACTTATTTGACACGGGAGTTTGACTTATTATTTTCAAGCATATTTTCTTTGTACAAATTAATTTAAATTATAAATAAATTAAAAATAATTTTACAGTAAACAATAGAACGATTATAACCTATAAAACATGACTTTGTCATAGACAGACAGTTTACATTTTTTAAAGGCAAAGGCATCAAAGACACACATTAACTAATTTTCAGTTTTTTTCAGATATAAGCGTGAAACATGGCTATATGTCTTTAAATTTATGTCAAAATATCAATGTTAGTTCTAATTGATAATATTTCATACGTTTTTAGCGGAAAAAAGGAGTTTGAATTTTATTATTAAATAATAGTAGTTTTTTCTAGCAGCGACGGAAACACCAAAGATTAATCAACAACACCTAGACTGACATCCTATAGACACTTTATTTCCACACTATAGGAATATGAATAACTTGTTGCAGAATACCTTTTATAAGACCTATTGTTGTCTTATGAGTATTGTGTGGCAGTTGGTCGGTGATTTTAAGTAAAATAGTGGAATTGACACCCTGTAACGTAACATTTGAAGATTCGATTGTGCGTATTAACCATGTAGGTATTATATTAACATTACAATATGCTTGTCACACTGACGAACATTCTCCGATTCGATTTTTATTTTGCCATTTTTGGAGGTTTTGATTTCAAAAGGTCCACATTCGCAAAATGTCATTTTTGCACAAAGTTACTTGCGCAAAAGGCGCACTTTCACAAAATGTCACTTTCGCAAAAGGTCACATTCGCAAAACTTCACTTTCGAAAATGGTCACTTTTGAAAAAGATCACTCTCGCAAAAGGTCATTGCTTATGTTTATGTCGTAAAAGGTCACTTTCGCATAAGGTAACTTTTGTAAACGTGTTGTGATAGTTATCTTATGTAGAAGTGACCTTTTGCAACAGAAACATGAATCTAAAATTTCATTTTCACTTTCACTTTCAAAATGACAAAGTTTCATACTAAGTTCCATCCCCTGCTTATTGTTATTAGGTGTGTTAGCGATTCTGAGAAAGATGCATTCTGTGAAAGAGACATTATAGGACTAGAGAACATTTTGCGAAAGAGACATTTTGCGCCTGGGCCTATTTTATAAATACAATAAATAAGTGCATATTTATTTTTTATTAACAGGTAATTCAAAAAGTCACTTTGCAAAAAGACATCTTCGCAAAAGATCATTTTCACAAAATGTCACTTTCGCATGGTAACTTTCGCAAACGGTCACTTTTGCTAAATGTTACTTTTGCTAATGGTCAATTTCGTATAAAGTAACTTTTTGCGAAAGGTCACATTCGCAGTTCGCACAAAACGTCACTTTCGCAAAAGATCACTTTCGCAAAAAGAAAACTTTCGCAAAAGGTCACATTTACAAAGGTCTCTTTCGCAAAATGTTATTGATGCAAGTGTCACTTTTGTAAATACAATTGAGGCAAACGTCCAGTCTCGTACAAGTCGGTACAAAGTACACGGTATACGCAAACACACACAACTGCTTCGTTTTCTAGTCGGTTCGCGCCTGCGCGGCCGGTCTGGGGCACCGCGCTTTTCTGCGCGAGCGCCCCGCACCCCTCTGCACTCCCGCGCGCCCGTACTGCTAAGCGGCACGGTGAATACTCGGCATTAACAAATTGATATTTTAAAAACTTGCTATTTAGTTGAATTTTAATTAGATTATTGAAAAATCTATTATAATAGAGCGACCCCTAACTAAGAAACGTAATTAATTTGCCTGAGCAATTATTCACACAACGTAATTACGGAAAAATAATAATTATAATACTGTAAAGAAAAATCTTTAAGATAACTTATTAAAGCTATTTATTTATGTAAATAAAAGCGTATTAAAAAATAAAAACTAGCAGAGCAATTTTTCAGTAGAAGTTATAGAGCAAAATGTTAAAAGTTAAATTTTGGGTATCTTTGAAATCGAAAAAAAATTAGATACTTTTATAAACATATTCTAAGTAGTACATAGGTACGTATACAGAAAGAATTTCAGTCTGAGGAATTTTTCACAGAGAGCTATAAACGATTTTCATGTTTAGGTAAAAATACCTAACTTCTCGTAATAAAAATTATTAGATTATTATATATCTATAATCTGTATTACCTATTTTCACCATGTGCCAAGTTTCATAGGCGGGAGAATTATTCCGGGTTACAAAAGCTTCGTTGATCGGACAAATAAAAAATAATAACAGATTGTCGACTGGTAGCATTGCAGGACTATCGATAGTTAACCTTGATAAATAGTTATACTATCGATAGGCCTATTGATATCGATTGATCGATAGCCAATAGTTTGCAATACTATTGATTTACCAAAACTATCGATACTATCGATAGTATTGCTTTTCAATACAATCGATACTATTAAATTACATTACTATTGAATTTTTACAAGCTATCGATTGTGCAATAGTATCGATTGTTTGTTGAAATATAAGTGTCAATACTATCGATAGTTTTGGTTATCATTAATAGTATTGCAAAGTGCAAACTATTGGCTATCATCACAATACTACTTGTACTATTATGTATTCTGTGACAATACTATCGACACTGTTGCTTTTGCTATTGCTGCAACACTAGTCGACGGTCGACACGTGATTTTTCTCTCTGGACACACACAAACAACGTAGTGATTATATACCCTCTCAAGCGTGGAAGCAGTTTACCCACTTTGACGTATGTGTGTTACCGGCTCCCGGTATAGACACACACGCGGGTCACTAGGTGCCAAAATTTCATTTAAATTGAAATATCTTTTAATTAACTAAGGTTTCTACACAATTCTTTTTAAAATATTGTAGCCAACTAAATTCTTCATGTAAAATTAATTTATCACGTCTAAAAAATATTGTATTGTACCTAAAATATGACTTCTAATATTAGGTCCCATAAATTTTTCTTGTTTTATGAATTATTTTAAAAATAAAACAACATTTGAGTCTTATGTATTGTTTTATTTACAGTTTAGTTCCTTGTAAATGATATACAACCCAAACATCGAAGGTCACCATACAATTTTTAAGAAAACCACAAGTTTAAAAAATTTCAGAAAAAACAGGTACCAGCAGATGTCATCAAAAGTGGGTGTCATATTACACCAAAATAAAAAATGACTAATGGCATTACGGCTCACCATTGTATGTTTACAGCAACTTGAACTTATCAGCAATAAGCCAAAACAACTTCTCAAGTGGTAGGAATAACACATATCGAGTAACATGTAAACAAAGATGGTACTTAAACTTGGCCCAAAAATTAGTACTCTATTGAAGTAAAGATTTTTGGTATAAATATAGTTATTAAGAAAAAGAACTATATTTTTTAAGAAGATCAAAGAGTAAGGTACCATATAAACACAAAAAAGCAGGTATGTTTCTAAGAAAAATTTCAAGCACGAAGCTCACAAAAAACAGGAAAAAAAAATAGCATTTCGGTCCCATTAAGGATAGAAAAGTATGGACATGACTTTCGGTGTGATTTTATTGTAGGCATGTTTTTGTGATTTTATTCAAAGCATTATCTTTACAATGTACTAATAATTTATTAATTGCTGCAAATATAACATACAATAAATATAAAAATAAATATAAATATAACATTACGATTATTTTTAATTAATTTATGTCGTATCCATATTAAGCAACTGCTATTAACAGAGCTGTCAAACCGCGTGTGTGGCTACACCGGGTCCCGGTATGCGAATACCTTCGCTTATTTTTAGTGAAAAATTTAATATTTCTGACACATTTAACTACTTTATTTTATATATAGGAGAATCACAAGACTTTAATTTCTTATATTCAAAAGCACCTTCTTGTTTTAATCATGTATATGGTCTAATACGACAAAAACAAATCGTGTTCATGGTTTGGTTCAGAGTAAGGTCATAAGTTCGTAGCTACTTTTTTCAATAAAAACTCGATATGCCTACATTATTTGTAGTTATAATAATGAAATACAACTCACCCTTCCATATTTCTAAAAGAAATTGCTTCTCCGCAACAATAAACACGAAATTTTCATAAATCAAATACGGCTATGAGCGCGTAGCACAGTCGCCGAATGACTGGCGTGTATGTCGGATTTTTTCTTCTACAAGCTCAATCAACTGTCATTGATTTGGTAGCCTGTTCTTTCATTCACATTTTACCATACGATAGAAAGAGCCAGGTATACAAATAACGTTCATATTGCGCGAAAACTGCGACCCACTTGTCTATACCGGCTCCCGGCACGTTACACACATACGCCATAAACGTCATATACCGGGAGCCGGTATAACCACGCCTGAGAGGCTACTCTTTGCACAAACACAACACAACCGCACCGCCCGTGCAACACAATTGATTTTTCTCTATAGGTACTCGACATCGTTCGAACGAAACTCTTTGCGAAACATTTTAAAATCTCCTTCGGAGTAGATACTTACACCTAATAAATGTTTTGAACAGAGAAGAAAGACCTTTTATTGGGAAAGATTGAGAGCAAAGTGGTTTGGTACAAGAAATTTGTTGAAATGCCTGATGCAGTAGCTGCTTGTCGCGTCTGTCTGGCGATGGACGTGCGGCTGTTGACCATCGCCGGCTCGCTGCAGCTGGTATATGAGAAGATCACCAAGAATGTTGTTAGTATAACCTCTGCTAAATTTATATAATTTTACATGCAATGCTTACGCTGTGGAAGAAAAGAACTGTTTAACTGTGTTTTGAACATTTCAGCTACACGCAGGTAACGGGAGGCCCGTGGCGGCATGTTATATGTGCTACGCTCAGCTCGACAAGTGCCGCAAGCTGATGCTGACTTCTGCTCTGGCAGAAAATGTGCTGAATGTTATATTGCACAGACAATCTGAGGTAGATCTTTAACTTTTTGTACAGTTAATATACATCCTCTGTTATCGAGATAGGCTTCCATACATACATATTCCGAAGGTTAAGAGGCATGAAGTGACAAACCAACATTAACCACAACATGTGGGGCAAGGGAGCGGCTGCAATAGTTTACTAGACAGTTTATCATGCATAAAAGGTATGTTGAACAAAATCTAGGCAGGTAAGCTTGTGAGTAGGGTTGCCAGGTCGCCAAACCTAATAGCCGGACAGACCAGCCAGTTTGACCGGACATTTGGTTAAAAAGGCCGGACACCCTGCATTTAAAAAAAATAATTCCTAAAAACCCGAGAAATTTCTGAGAACTTCCAGAAAATTTCAAGGGAAGAATTTTTCGCGAACAGAAAATTTCAGACTGTCGGTCGCTCACGCAGGCCAAAGAAGTACCGCCCTGCGTGAGCGACCGACAGTCTACTCCCGTCGTTTGCGCTCGGCCACGCTCGGCGCTCGTTTGCGAAATTTACAAAGCCTGACAAGCCGGACACTGTTTATTTTGGCCGGACACACAATCAAAATGCCTACCTATGTCCAGCTTCATCCGGATGCCTGGCAACGCTAGTTGTGAGGAGCAAAGCAACGAGCCAACTTAAATGATATAAAACACTAGAGTGAACAAAATAGTGAACCATAATACTCATGAAAAGTTAATAAATGATGATGATATTATAACCAAAATAAGAGCCTTAAACTAGGTGATAATTTCCAAATAAGTCATTATCATAAAAAAAAACTGACAATAAACAAAGGGGGATCTCCTCTTCGTCCTCCTCAAACCCCCTAATATCAGGGGGGTAAAAACGGACACTTTGATTTATATAATCCATTTCTCAATTCCTAAATATTTATAAATGAACCTTATACTATACTATATACTAGCTTTTGTCCGCGGCTTCGCCTGCGTGAATTTCCCTCGGGAACAGTGTTTTTTCCCAGGATGAAAGGTACCCTATGTCCTTTAAACTATGTGTATGCAAAATTTGAGGAAGATTATATAAAACGTGAAGAGGTAACAAATAAACAAACTCACTTTCGCATTTATAATAATTAGGATAGGTTGGTTGAACTCATGAAACTGGCCATTTTAACCGCCCGGTAGTTCTAAAAAAATAAGCATATAAGTCTGTTTATTATTTGTAAACTTCCAGATAACAGAAGAATCAATATCCCTGATAGACCGTGAGGCTCACAGACTGTGTTGGTCACTAACGTACTCCAGAGCTGAATATACTGACACGGGTGTACCAGCCCCTATTGTGGTCAAAGCTGAGCCAGAGTCAGATGTTGCTGATGGCACTGGAAATGAGGAATTAGAAGGTATTTGCTACTTTGATACTACTGTCTACTCATCCTGAAGAATTTCGTCTCATCATCATCATCCACAGCCTTCCGTGACCCACTGCTGGGTATAGGCCTCCTTCTGTCTACGCCAACCTTCTCGGTCCTTTTTTTTTTTTTTTACGTGTGGAAAGACCCTCGTCTCGTCCATCCAGCCACGGGAGGCCGGACAGGTATGTGGGAGTCGAACCCACTAAAACCACACGGTGTCAACGCCTACGCATTTGTGCCGGGACCATGTGCTATTCTCGCTCCACAGCCCCAGCGCGGCGGCCGCTACCACGGCGGCCTCGGCACGGCTCACTCATACGAACACCTCTCCATCGAGAAGGTCAGAGCGGCCAGCGGGATGGCCCGTCAGCCTACACGTTTTCCCGCTAGGGGAAAGGCACGCTTGACACGGGCGCGCCTTTCTACCCGGGGCCGTTGAGCCGGATGACGGAATCCCGTTTCCGCCACCCGACCGGCCGTTATTGTGGGAGCAGCTGGAGCAGGCCGTAAGCCCGCCTTCTGCGCCCCGGGCGCCGGCGGCGGATATCGAGGTCTGTGGTATCTTCGCGCACCCTCTCCGCCGCCTCTTTGCGGAGCATGACGCTCTCCGCAAAGGCCTGCACTGCTGTCCACGACGTCTCACTGTCGACCATACATTGTACGACAGTCGACAGTGAGAAGGTCGTTCCCCACGACCGCGCATAACTCTGCGCGGTCCTCCGCCCAGGATGGGCAGACTTGTAGTGTATGCTGGGCGTCCTCGTCCAGGCATCCGTCGCAATGGTGGCAGACGGCAGACGGCTCCCGACCCGCTACTCGACACAGATACCCCCGAAGCAACCATGCCCAGTGAGTATCTGCGTCAGGCGGAATGTCAGTAGGCCGTGCTGCCTCGCCAACCATTGGCCCAATACTGGACGGACCGCTTCGACGGTCCTACGCCCAGCAGTGGGCTGCTCCAGCCTCAGGCTCCACTCCTCTATGACGCGCTGACACAGCTCGTTGCGGCGTCCTGCGATCTCTCTCGGAGCCAGCCGGTCACCCTGGGACAGTACCTCCTCGCGCCATGTGAACAAAGACGCAAGGGTCATGGCTTCCAGATCCCAGGGTATGCTGCCGGCCAGCACGCACGCTGCCTCACAGGAGATCGTGCGATAACCTCCTGATGGCCCTAGTCGCCATCAGCCTCTGCGGCCGACGCAAGAGGGCGATATTTTGATTCGATAGGGCCTCTGCCCAAACAGGGGCACCATAGAGGGCCATGGATCGCACGACCCCCATATATAAGCGTCTGCAGGACGCCTCTGGTCCTCCTAAATTTGGTAGCAGCCGTGTCAGCGCACCAGCCGCCGCCATCAGGCGCGGCACCAACCGCGAAGTGGGCGCCGAAAAACCTTCTCGGTCCTAGGCCATCTTACTCAAGTTGTTGCCAGCAATATTCTTATCACAAGCAAATTGCTACTGAAACAATTAAACAAAACCGCTTTTAGCAAGTGTTCATTGTGAATTTAAAGATATACACATGTATAGTAACAGTAGCACTTTAGAGATGTTTTCACTTGATGTATGGATGTCATCAATAGATACATCCTTCATCTTAGTTAATTTAGAAGATTTAAATACATCTAAGCAAAATTCCAATACTCGTGAGCTGAGAAGTCTGGCATTTCATAACATAGAAAATCTATACTGAGGATATTATAAAATATATACAGATGCATCAAAAGGAAGCAGTGGTGTTGGAGCTGCTTTCTATGATCCACAGACAGGCACCTCAAAAGGGTGGTGTGTAAACAAAGATGTATGCATCATGAGAGTGTTTGTTGACACACTGAGACTCAAAGGGAAAAAAAGTATCGGTGAGTCACAGTATTACTCATTGCAACTGATGTTTTTCCCAATGTTTTCCAAAACACTCTTACTCATCGACACTCTGTGTTCCCGTTGAGTAACACTGTTACTAAACGAAACGCTGTAATCCCGTTGAGTATCAGAAATTAAAGATAACAATTGAATATAACGAAGTATTGTAACCTATTGTAATATCATTATCATTTTATGGATTACAGAATAGGAAGCAATGTATAAATATCGGAAAAACAAATTGAAATTAGTTCTATTGCTTTTCCGCAACATGGCGAGGGTTTTTATATTCCTGGTCAGACTATAAAAATTTTATTCTCAATAAATTTATTACTTATGCATACTAAACTTGGTATATGACTCATCGGGAACAAACGCATGAGAGCAGAGCTAATCGCCATTGCAGAAGCCCTTAAATATGCAGCACATTTTACACAGAATATTGTAATCTTAACAGATTCAAGAAGTGTTCTGCAACATTTGGCTCGGTGTACCTCGGACAGCCGAGGAATGCTGATAGCCTATGAAATACTGGGGATGGTATTGAATTATAGGCGGAAATCAAAATGCAGTGGATACCAATACCATCGCATGTTGGAATTCTAGGTGAAGTGGCAGATTCCATAGCTAAGGCGGCTGTTGGGGGAGGGGAGGAAGTTTTGTGTCAACCCTATGCGTCAGAGCATGTGCCTACGTTTAGATCATACTGTTTAGACAGATGGAATCAACTCTTTAACTTCCATTCTGAGTCAAAGGGAATTTGGTATAGGACTATCCAAGACTCTCCCAACCCAGTGCCTTGGTTCGATTGTGCTAGCCTCAATGGGGAGCTTCTAGTTACGGCGTTTCGAATAAGGTCAGGTCATGTTCCAGTAAATAAATTTTATTTTCTTGTGAAATGAGTTCAATCAGACTTTTGTTGGTTTTGCAATAGAACCAAGGATTTGCTACACATTTTACTGGAATGTGACCAATACAGGGACTTAAGAACAAAGATATTAAATGGTATCTCTTTGGATAATGGTGAGCTCAACATTATTTTGAGCACACCATTATCACAAGAGGCTAAATCCTTATACTCCTTCTGGAGAGCTGTAATGGTCCAAAGATAAGTCAACTCGGAAGTTCCCTATGAGGCTGCCATAGTCGCATCACGCGACTGAAGTCTGAACAAAAAATAGATTTAAAAAAAATTGTTCTTAACATCATCGACCCATCTAGCTGCCGGATGCTCATGCCCAGATTTCGTCTACTTCAGTCTAATGTTTCAGTGTAATTGTGTTATATGTATGGAGCCATCATAAGTGTGTTTGCAGGTCCTCCGCAGCCCTCAGATGTGGCCGACATCCGTGATACGGAGTGCTACTCTGATGAAGAAAACCCTGTCAGTCTATCGCCGTGCAATATGGAGATGGATACAATAGACGAGGGAAAACGCAGGGAAGGTATGTTTTTCTCTTATTTTAGTTCCTCCATAGGGACTTTCCTGACTTGTTTAATATAATAAATGAAAACATTCACAGATGTTGCTCCAGTGCAATCATCTTGTGCTGACAAACGGAAAAAAGCCGAAGGAAATACTACCAACAGAAAAAAGAGCGAGTCTCCACGAGAGTCTAAAGCTCGGACTGCTCAGGGTAATGTTCGTCAGTCACGGATGAAGCGAACTGCATATTTGATGAAGCATCATAGCACTGGGGAGAAACCATTTCAATGTGAAGTGTGTCAACGTCAATTTAATCTAAAGAGAATTTTAGTACAACACATGAAAACTCACACTGGGGAGAAACTATTTCAGTGTGAAGTGTGTCAACGTCGATTTATTCGAAAGTCAAATTTATTAATACACTTAAGAACTCACACTGGGGGGAAACCATTTCAATGTGAAGTGTGTCAACGTCGATTTACTCAAAAGGGTAGTTTAAAAAGACACATACAAACTCACACTGGGGAGAAACCATTTCAATGTGAAGTGTGTCAACGTCGATTTACTGAAGAGAGTAGTTTAAAAAAACACATACAAACTCACACTGGGGAGAAACCATTTTCAATGTGAAGTGTGTCAACGTCGATTTACTGAAAAGATAAATTTAAAAAAACACATACAAACTCACACTGGGGAGAAACCATTTCAATGTGAAGTGTGTCAACGTCGATTTAATCAAAAGGTTCATTTATTAACACACTTGAGATTTCACACAGGGGAGAAACCATTTCAATGTGAAGTGTGTCAACGTCGATTTACTGAAAAGAGTAGTTTAAAAAACACATACAAACTCACACTGGTGAAAGACCATTTCAATGTGAAGTGTGTCAACATCGATTCACTCGAAAGTATCATTTATTAATACACTTAAGAACTCATACTGCCGTGAAACCATTTCAGTGTGACGTGTGTCAACATCAGTTTAATACGAGAACACATTTGTTAATACACTTGAGAACTCACACTGGGGAGAAACCATTTCAATGTGAAGTGTGTCAACGTCGATTTAATCGAAAGAGTTATTTAGTAGAACACATGAAAACTCACGCTGAAGAGAAACCATTTCAATGTGAAGTGTGTCAACGTCAATTTACCCTAAAACGTAATTTATTAAAGCACTTGAGAATTCACACTGGGGAGAAACCATTTCAATGTGAAGTGTGTCATCGTCGATTTACTCAAAAGAGTAGTTTAGTAACACATTTGACAACTCACACTGGGGAGAAACCATTTCAATGTGAAGTGTGTCAACGTCGATTTATCCTAAAAAGTAATTTATTAAAACACTTGAGAACTCACACTGGGGAGAAACCATTTCAATGTGAATTGTGTCAACATCGATTTACTCATAAGGATAGTTTAATAAAACACATAAAAACACACACTGGAGAGAAACCATTTCAATGTGAAGTGTGTCAACGTCGATTTACTCAAAAGAGTAGTTTATTAGGACACTTGAGTACTCACACTGGGGAGAAACCATTTCAGTGTGAAGTGTGTCAACGTCGATTTAATCTAAAGAGTAATTTAGTAAAACACTTGAGAACTCACACTGGGGGGAAACCATTTCAGTGTGAAGTGTGTCAACGTCAATTTAATCTAAAGAGTTATTTACTAAAACACTTGAGAACTCACACTGGGGAGAAACCATTTCAATGTGAAGTGTGTCAACGTCGGTTCGGTCTAAAAAGTTGTTTGTTACTACACGTGCGAACTCACACTGGGGAGAAACCATTCCAATGTGGAAGTGTGTCAACGCCGATTTAGTCAACAGGGTAGTTTATCAGAACACTTGAGAACTCACACTGGGGAGAAACCATTTCAGTGTGCAGTGTGTCAACGTCGATTCAGTTCTAAACAGTATTTGAAACGCCACTTGAAAAGTCACAATTGATTAAATCTTTTTTATTCAGCTGTCTCTCGAAAGGCTTTTAATAAATGTACTTCGTTTATCAAGGCACATTTCACACTGCTGTAAAATCACTCTAGGTCTCAGAAAATCTTGTGACTGAAAAGCCGAAGAAATAATACTTAACCGACAAGATCTTTATGCTTCAGTACTATCGCTTTGACTTTGGATACACAACACAACTGAGGAACGATATTTACGTGTGAAATTTAGTAGAATCAAGGGCGTAGGGTTTGCAATATGTAAATTCTCTACGTATATATTTTTTAAATAAGAATGAACGCAATGGCTTCGTGATTGTATGTTAAAAGTTGTGATGTGCCGCCGAGAAATATCGTGTTTCCGAAAATTCTCAGAGTTTTCTCATGTTTTTAGGAAAATTTTCCGTTCTAGAGAACATTTCAAGAAACTTGCCGCTGTTTTTTGAAAATTTCGGTTACAGCACTGACAGCATCTGTCTATACATATTCTGTTTATATTTTTTATGCTATATGGTTAGTCCACAGACATATAATAATATTTAAAAAAAAAATTTTTCTGTGGGTTAGTCTTATTAATTCTTTAATTTATGGTACCTATTGATTGCTGAACAATATTTTTTATAATAAATATCATTCTCAATACGTGTTTTTTTTATCAAAGGCTGAGAACGACAACTTCCTAAAATGACAACTTACTTGGTGTCACTTCACTAGGGTATATTATAATCTGTACTATACTAAGGGGTGTGAATTTCCGGATCGTGTTTATATCATTACTTATTACTTCCATGGTTTATATACATTCGTATTGTGCAAAAAAATTAAATCCATACTAATATTATAAATGCGAATGTTTGGATGTGAGTTTGTGAGGATGTTTGTTACTCAATCACCCAAAATCTACCGGACGGATTTCGATGAAATTTGGTACAGAGGTAGATAATGACCTGGAATAGCACATAGGCTACTTTTTATCCCGGGAAAAAAAGCACTGTTCCCGTGGGAAATTCACGCGGGCGAAGCCGCGGGCAAAAGCTAGTGTTATCTATCTTTTGGCATGCATCACAATCGTCTGATACCATTCGATCACAGCATTCGATATATAGGCAAACCAAGGAGGATAAAACCAAAAAATAATAATAAACATTTTAAAAATAGGTCTGGAAAATCTAAAAATAAAATAATTTCAAAATATCAAATACTTAGAGCAAAAATATCGATATCAATACTTATTAATTACATTTGTTTCTCTCTTGTTTCTCTTTCTAGCACGATTTTTGAGCCAACCACAGCTGCTGCCGTATTTTCCCCTCCCGCAAAAATCTCGATTTTCTGACAACTCAACTAAGGAAAAAATAATAAGAAGACGTTATACGAAAGAAAGCTGAGCCGTAATAAAGGCTGTACCTATATTGTGCGCTTTTCCTTGTCTACCAGAGGAAAAAAAATTACTCAACTGTTTGACAGTTGTCAAAGTCAAAGTCAATTATTTTTATTCATATAGGCTTAAAAATAGCACTTATAAATCGTCACATTCTTGTTTTTTAGTTAGTTGACGTCATAAAATTACTTAAAGCTAAGGTTACCACTAGAGGTGGAAAAAACGGCTTAATTTTTTTTTACGTTTAAACGTTGCGCTTTTTTAAATAAGCGTGCTTACAAAGCTGCTTATCTGCTTAAACGCTTTTTTCGTTTTCCGCGTTTTTAAACAGTTTAAGTAATACGTTTATTGCAACGTTGCGTTGCGGTAAACAGCTTACTCGACGGAGACTTTTAAACAAACGAATAGCATCATAAAAAAAACATTAAAATAAATTTTTTATTTATATTTAAAAAATGTATTTTACATTACGTAAAATACCACAAAATACCTGTTAGTTTTACTTAAACACTATAGATGGCGGGAGTCGGGAACTCGGGACTAGGATAGGAAGTGGCGGAAATAAGCAGTTCTGAAAAAAGCATCTGCTTAAATCAAATCGCGTGCTTTTTTCGCTTTTTATAAAAAGCGCGCTTAATAAGCAGCTTATTGTTTAAACGGTCACCTCTAGTTACCACCGCCTCCAAAGCGCAAGTGGAGAAGAGGCGGCGCAACAAACTCCACTGCTGCATTTTCTCCAAAGACGTCACTTTACAACATATGTCTTACAATTAAATGACTGTGTATGTGGACGAATATACATTGAATATTTATATGAAATGTCAAATTTATAAATCAATAAAATTATAAATTAATAAAATGTCACTGAAAAAGTAAAAGTACACAATGTACCTAGAGAGTAATATGACAGTCTTAGGAGGTCACTGTACCAGGCCCGGTCCACGCATTTTTGTCATTTAAATAATCATCCGTCGTATAATATGCCTTCTTACAAAGTGTCTCCTTAATATAATGTTTAAATTTCCTATCAGGCATATCAAGGACAGATTTTGGTATTTTATTATAATAGCGTATACAGTTTCCCACAAATGATTTCCTAACCCTAGCCAGTCTGTGCCCTGGAACGTACAAGTGATGTTTGTTTTGCAGGGATATATCTGTGACATCACAAACTTTTTTGAAAGATGAAATATTTTTCCTGACATGCATAATGTTATCAAAAATATATTGGGATGGTAAGGTTAAAATATTTATATCTTTGAAGAAATCTCTGAGTGAATCTCTTTTTCTTAGTCTGTAAATAAAACGAATCGCTCTTTTTTGAAGTATAAAAATTGTTTGTATGTCGGCTGCTGCTTCTCAAAGTAATAGGCCATACGACATTAGGCTATGGAAATAACTAAAATAAACCAACCTAGCAGTTGCCACATCCGTCAGTTGTCTGATTCGTCTTACAGCATAAGCCGCGGTGCTCAGTTTTTTAGACAAATTAGAAATGTGAGCACCCCATTCTAATTTAGAGTCTAATGTTATTCCTAAAAATGTGGTACTTTTAATGAACTCTAACTTATTACTATTTATATTGATATCAACATGGGCCTGCCTAACATTAGAAAGCGTAAATTTAATGCAATGGGTCTTACTTGCATTAAGCATCAGGTTATTAGCAGAAAACCAGTCTGATATGGCAGACAAAGTGCTGTTCACAGCATCCACATTTTCGCTATGGCGGTCAGTCTTAAAAATTAAAGACGTGTCATCAGCAAACAACACTATACCAGCCTGCTTCTCAACCATATAAGGCAGGTCGTTGACATAGACTAAAAAAGGAAAGGTCCTAAAATTGAACCTTGAGGTACCTTGAGGTTACGCCAATCATAACTTTTGATCCTTTAGATTTTACGTTATTTAGGTCTACAGTCTGCAGCCTATCACTTAAATAAGATTTTATTAGTTCTATTGATTTAGTGTCAAAACCGTACTGAGAGAGCTTGAGCAAGAGAGTCTCATGATCAACACAGTCAAACGCTTAGATAGATCACAAAACGCTCCAATTGCATCCCATGCATTGAAGATATGAGTGACCATATTGCAATTTTGCATAATCAATATTGCATATTGATATTTTTTTGAAGTTTGTTTTATTTCAAAGAAAGGCCAATCCATTGCATTGTCACAGAATTAATATAACAGTGTGTCTATTAAGTCGTGAAATTAAAAGATGGCGCCGCACTGGTACGCATGTAGCAACCCTTTATAGTGCGACCAAAATTGTTTTGATACTAGCAGGTCGTTCAAGTAGGTAAAGTGAGTTAAAAATAATACACATTATACTGTCATATTAGCGCAGTAAATAGAGCCATGGACTAATTATTAGTCCATGATAGAGCGAACCTTCCCTAGGGGTTACTTACGTGCGGTCCAGTAACTCAATTTTTTTTATATTATTTGTTTAGGATGGTTGTAAGTATTTAAAATAAATATGGCACAATTGAATAGCTTTTTTTTTTTTTTTTATTTATCAAATAAAAGTACATACTTAACTTAAGTCATAAATAATAACATATAAAACCTCTTTGTTCGGTTTTTCGCTTATATTTTCTTTTTTCGCTAGAAAAGTGTTCAACACAATGTTGTAGAAATTTAAATTTGCCATTATTTACATTTTGTTTCTAGGAGTGACAGTTTCCGAGAAAAAAAAATCCTTTGCCTTAAAAAAAATCTCATTTTTCAAACATTCGTCAATCTTTTTTAATTTAGAACGATGTAATCCAGTACCTATTTTAGGAGAAAAAGTAGCAGAACAAACATCGTAGGGAATTTAATTACCTGCAAAACGCAATTGCATATTTCTTAACCAACCCTGCAAGGTGGAGAGTAAATCCAGTAACTCAATTTTTTTATATTATTTGTTTAGGATGGTTGTAAGTATTTAAAATAAATATGGCACAATTGAATAGCTTTTGCACTCGCCGCCAAATTGCAAAAAAACAACACCTCTTTGTTCGGTTTTTCGCTTAAAGTGAAAGAAAAGATGTTCTAGAAAAGTGTTCTACACAATGTTGTAGAAATTTAAATTTGCCGTTATTTACATTTTGTTTCTAGGAGTCACAGTTTCCGAGAAAAAAATCTCATTTTTCAAACATTCGTCAATCTTTTTTAATTTAGAACGATGTAATCCAGTCATGACCTATTTATTCTAGGAGAAAAAGTAGCAGAACAAACATCGTAGGGAATTTAATTACCTGCAAAACGCAATTGCATATTTCTTAACCAACCCTGCAAGGTGGAGAGTAAAACTAAATGATAAAATAACGGAAATTGTTTTTTTGCTCTAATATTTTACTTTTTACTAACTGAGCTTACGTGCTGATATTTCTTGCTCAATCATAAAAAATCTACTGGACGGATTTCGATAAAATTTGGTATGCTAGTAGAAAAATGTCAGGGCTAGCACATAAGGTACTTTTTATCCCAATATTCCTATGGGAGTAAAGCCCCCGGGTGCAGCTAGTAGACAATAAAATATGATAGCAAAAACGTAATATTTTAACTTTTACTTTTACCCCCTACTCCGTAGGGTTGGTTAAAAAAAATTACATGTGTTTTGTAGGTAATTAAATTTCCTTCAAATTTTATATTTTCGTAGAGAAGGCCATAAATGAATTACAGCGCTCTGAAGTAAAAAGTTTGACAAATTTCCAAATGCGATCAAAAATGCGATTTTTTTAAAGTGCACATCTCCATAACTATTAGTCCTAGCAACAAAATATAAAATGTACATTATAGGACATACAACATTGTGTAGAACTCTAATGTAGCTAAAAATGCATCTTAACGAAGGTGAGAGCGCAAATCTGAATAAAGTGGTATTTTTTTGGTTTTTCCAACATATGGCGGGCGTGGAAGGGGAAGAAATCGTGCCTCTTGTATTTTAAACACTTACTAACCATCCTAAATAACATATCAAAAATTCAGAACTATTGAACCATTTGTAAGTAGACCCTACCTTTAGCTCTATTTTGGTCTTTATTCAATGAACTATGGATGGATTTGTATTAAATTTAGTATACTAGTAGAAAAATACTAGAAATAGTACACAGGTTACTTTATATCTTGAAATTCCCATGGGAGCGAAGACCCGAGGCGCAGTTAGCAGAAAATAAAATATTATAACAAAAAAAGAAATATTCCGTAGTTTTAAGAAAATTGCAACTGCGTTTTGTAGGTAATTAAATTCCCTACAAATTTTGTTCTAATCATAGAGCTTCAAAGATTTTCCCTTAGTACTAGAGAGATAGTATAGGCTAAATCCTATTGTTTTCTGCGTGAGCGAAAAATTCATAAACAAGATAGAATCAAATGACAAGATAGATGTATTAATGATTGGCACAGTCACACTCGCACATAAAAATATCATAATCAATAGATTAATTTAAATATGGAGCTCATTTGTTAAATGTAAATAGTTTAAAGTAATGTATAAAGTTCAAAACACAAATTAAAAATGCGAACAGGCCTTAAATATTTTATTTCTCTTCTATTTTATTATAATCGAAATTAAATTCTAAAAAAAACAGCATGATTAATGATCGGAAATTTAACATGTCTCACCACTATCAAATTTAACTGTCAAAAGATGCACCACGCGATGCACCGACGTGTCACGATTTGCGAATCATAGGCTTGGTCTATACTAGGGAACAATTCAATAGTCTAGGGTTCCAATACTTATTCTCCTAAAATATGCCATACAGCGTTCTGAAGTGAAGTTTGTCAAATTTCCGAAAAAGTAGATTTTTTTAATTTTTTTTATGAGCACAGCACACATCTACGGCAACTATCAGTCCTAGATACAAAATGTAAATAATATGACTGTTTTGCATTACAACAAAACAGATATTATATGACGAAAGACACAGTATTATTAATGAAGAAAGCTATTTGAGATCATACCTTGTTTATGGTAAAATATTACCGAATTGTCTCTGGATCCTCTTGAAGTTTCACTTTTTTACTCACCAGAAGGTTTGCATAGTCTTATGTCATGTTTGACATTGATTTCTCATAGTTTGTCTTCAACAGCAAGACCCTTGCTATAATACTGTGTCTTTCGTCATATAATATCTGTTTTGTTGTAATGCAAAACAGTATAGCGGTGGCGAGTGTGGAATCAAAAGTAAACACCGAGCACGGTTATATCAAACTACTTTTAATTCGCAAAATAACAGAAGTATAAACTAACAACTCGCTCGCTACAGTGCGTGCGTCGCGGCGTAAAACAAAGGTACACACGACCTCACCGCTTCGCGTTCCTTGAATAGACTAAAACTAACTTTGTTCGATGAGACGCGCGCGACCTCGACGCGCGCGCTGTGAGCGTCTCGGAGCGGGGCATACCGGATAGCGTGGCGTCTCCATGGAAGCGTATATAATGTTGCCCGCTATATCCTCCCCCTCCAAGTCACTGGATCGACCCGATTGTGACTTGGCTGGTCGACCACGACGACGTTGATGTTCAATAACTGGGGATTCACCAACGTACGGTGTTAGGGCGCTGGCATGATACTTGCCCTTTACGGTACCGTTAATGTCAACGATGACATACGACGTCGGACTACAGACTTTCGCAACGCGATACGCCAACGCTGTGCATTACTCGCCACATGGGTCTCCACGAGGACCATGTCTCCCTCTTTAAACGGAGCAACCTGCCTCCGCTGTTTATCGGCGACAGCCTTTCTAACATCCTGTTGCGACTCAATACGTCTCTTGACATCCACAAGAGTGTGAGCAAAATCTCTCAAATATGGTGTTATTTGAGGCACAAAATTCTGCTGCGACACTATGGCTCTAAAATCCGTGTGGGCTGCGAGAGGCGTACGCAACTCACGCGCAAAAGTTATAAAAGCGGCAGTATGACCAGTTCCTTCATTATACGAACTGTTTAACGAAAAACGTACCGTTGGCAACATGTCCGGCCAAGAACGATGCTCAGAACCTACTAGAATGGCTAAGAGCTTTTTTAACTCGCGGTTCTTTCGTTCAGCGGGATTTGCCTCTGGATGATACACCGGTATCAGAGACTGGTGAACCCCGAAAACCAGCATGACCTTCTGCATGACTGCCGAAACAAATTGGGTGCCGTTATCTGAGATTACCCGCCTCGGCAACCCATAACGTAAGAAAACTTCTTCAATTAACATCTTAGCGCAAGTTTCTGCAGTTGCATCACACAATGCAAACAGCTCCACCCAGCGGCTAGCAGTATCTTCTACCAAGAAAATCCATTTCTCCCCTTTCTCTCCTTCGGGAAGAGGGCCGAACAAGTCCATCGCCAGTACCTCGAAACGTTGCTGGGGCACTGGGGTTTGCAGCAGACCTGCTGGCTTCGTGGCTTTATACTTTTGACAAAGGTCACAGGATTTGAGATACTGAGCCGTATATGTTTTCATATTATTAAAGTAATAACGCTCTTTAATCTTCCGCAAAGTCCGCTCCAAACCCAAGTGTCCAGCAGTAGGCGCGTCGTGAAATTGTTTTAAGACATCTGCCTTCAACGACTCTGGGATAACTAACTGGGGCTCCTCGGATTCAGCATCCGGATCACATCTAAAGAGCACGCCTTGAGAAAGATAATAACCTCGGATCTGACCATCGAGTATCGTCAGCATTCTGGGTATCTTCAAAGTTCTCGATAATTTTGGCTAAATCTGGATCACCAAGTTGGGCGCTACGAATATCCTCTGGGGCCCACTGAGGAAAATCAACCACGACGGGACAGGTATGAACTTCAGGAACCTGTTCATCAGTATCCGCACACACAGGGCGACTGAGAGTGTCGGCAACTACGTTAACTTTACCTGGGGTGTAGTCTATATCCAGATCAAACGACTGTATTTTTAAAGCCCACCGAGCCAAACGTCCTGTAGGTGTCTTCAATGCCATAAGCCACTTCAAAGGCTGATGGTCTGTGGAGACATGGACCTTCGCACCCTCCACGTAGCCACGGAACTTATCCAAGGCCCAAACCACAGCTAAAGCTTCTCGTTCGGTGGTATTATAGTTACGTTCTGCTGACGTCAACAGTCTGCTAGCATACTCTATTGGCCTTTCCTCCTTGAGGAGTAGCTCCTTGTAGCAGCACTGCGCCTAGAGCATACGCGCTCGCGTCAGTACGTAAAATAAACGGTTCTTCAAAATTTGGTTGACGGAGAATAGGACTGGTGGAAAGTCGTAGCTTCAGCTCCTCAAACGACTTTTGCTCCGTCTCCCCACTGCCAACGTCGGTTCTTTTTGGTAAGATCCGTCAATGGACGTGCAGCGTCAGAAAATTGGGGAATAAACTTACGAAACCAAGAGCAGGTTTGTAGAAAGGTCTTAAGCATTTTAAGGTTCGTCGGCGGCAACATCTTTAGGACAGCCTCCACCTTCCTAGGATCCGGCTCAATGCCTTGTGATGACACGACGTGACCCAGGCACGTAAGCTTTTCCCTAGCGAAAACACACTTACCTCGATTAGCTTTTAGGTTAAACAGGCGTAGACGATCAAAAACCTGCTGGAGATCCTGGAGGTGGCAGTCAATATTCGGTGATATTACCAAAATATCATCCAAATATGCCAGTACACATACGTCCTTAAGACCAGACCTCATCCGGTCGATCAACCGCCGAAAGGTCGCTGGCGCGTTCTTGAGGCCAAACGGCATACGGCGAAATTGGAACGTACCAAAAGGTGTTGTGAAGGCCGTCTTCGGCCTATCCTCCGAGCAACAATCGTCTGCCAGTAACCAGCCTTTAAATCAATTGTGGACATGACACAACCTACCCTGGTACTCTGCAATAAGTCATCTATGACCGGAAGTGGATACTTATCAGTGCGGGTGACGCTGTTCAATTTCCGGTAGTCGACACAAAAGCGGACCTCACCATTTTTCTTTGGTATCAGCACCACAGGGGAAGCCCACTCCGACTCAGCATCTTCGATGATGTCGTCCTCTAACATCTTTTCTAACTCCGCTCTGATCACTTCTTTTTTTCCTGGTGAAACACGATAAGGAGGACTAGCAATAGGCCTGGCGTCTCCGGTATCAATACGGTGAACAGCAAACTGAGTTGGTCCTCCCCCTGGAGTGAAAATGTCCTCATTGACATTCAGAAGGTTGGACAGCTGCTGTCGTTCGTCGTTGCCTAAATGGGACCCTTCGTCATCACGAAGACCCACTGCCGAGCAATGCAAAGGTTCACATAACCTACTACCGTTTTGTTCAAAAACCATGGGCTGAGGGGCCCTGTAGTGGTTCATATACCAAATACCGCGAGTAAAATCTAATACCATGCCAGCATCCTGTATAAAGTTCATTCCCAACAAACTCTCTGTAGCGTTGGGCAACATTATAAACTTAACTTCTAGAAAGACACCGCGCACTCCTAACCCTAACTTGCGTCTGTTCCACAATTTGCGCAACTGTCCGCCCGTCCGCATATTTAAGTTGAGTAAATACATTTTCAAATTTGTGTCCATACTTAACTAAATGAGCTTTAAGACTAATACTACCTATACAATGTTTTGCACCTGTGTCTATGAGCACTTTACCACTTTCACCATAAATTTCTATTTGTAAAACCGGTCGCACTCGCGAATCTATATTTACACTATTGACGGACTGAAAAGAAGTCGTCACGGACGGAGAAGGTTCATTTTTTTACATGTAGGGCAGTTGGATCGAATAACACTGGGTGCACCGCACCCGAAACACGTGATGGTTGACACCCGCGGCTCTCCATCGGTGTCAACTTTCTGTTTGACCAACTTTTGACACTCATCCTTCCGATGGCCGTATTTTTTACAGTAGTTGCAATGGGGCCGAAACCTGCTATTGTGAGGTGTCCCGGTCGTCTGCGATGTCGTCGCAGGAGCAGATACGGTGGACTTTACAGTAGAAGGCGGTGTTGGTGTAATTTCCTTGAATGTCGATATAGATGGTTTCACATCAGAAGACGAAGGTCGACTCTCGTCTAAAATGTCTTCGACACGCCGGGCCATACTTATGAGTTCAGCGAAAGAAGAAAAGTCTGTGCGCGGGACCTTTCACGAATCCGTCGGTGCAGCAAACCGTAAACCATATCGAGTTGAACGGTCACCGACAGGGAATGGAGGGGCAACTGTGAGATAAGTGCCCTGATGTGGCACACAAAAAGGTCCGTTGGTTCATTACCACGCTGCTCTCTCTCAAATATTCTCCTATAAACTTTGTGCGGGGGCAACCGTGGTCCAAAAGTTTGCTTCAGTGCTTCGATGGCGGCAGACCAGGTTGGGGTATGATCCTTCACACCCTGCCACCATGTCGCAGCCAACCCGGTGAGTAGCATGGGCAGGCCGCGCAAGGCATTGTCGTCGCTTATACCCACGCAGTCTTTGTACACCTCTATGGCGTCTATAAAAGATTCCACGTTGCTAGATTTCTCACCGTCGAAACGTGTCGTGCATTTAGCAAAATTTCCATGTAAAGGAGTACTTACAGCTGGTGGGCAATTTACCCTTTCCAGTAGAAATCTCAGCTGCTCAGTTGTGATCATGATCGGAGCAGGTGACGGCAGCGAAGCAGACTCTGGCGCAGGTGAAGGCGGATGTTCAGCCTCCGGAGTAGGCGGCGGCGACGCCACCACATTAGGTTGGGCGGCGGCGGCCGATGTCGGATCTGCTGCGTGAGATCTCGTAAGCACCATGGTTGCACGATTAAACAATACGTGTAGGCCGGAAAAGTATTTACAAAAAGTCTGGAAGCACTAAACTATAACCACGAACACAATGTCTAAAACACTTAAAAGTCACAAAGCGTACCTGTACACAAAGTCTAAAATAACTCAGGTCGCTTAAAATATAAAGTTTTAACTATTTACACACTTTAGTCCAGTCCAATACGCGAGTCCATAAACACCATTCGCAAACTTTAAAAATAAAACGGCGTTACGCGTTAGCACACACTGAGCTTGTGGAAAGGTCCAGAAACTAAAACAAAGAATAATCTAAAAAGTCTACTGTACGGGAGGGCCTAATTACCGCTCCCGTTTTGGGTGTGCGGTGTGACTAGATACTGTCGCACTAGGACTACAGTAGGTGACTAACACTGGGTGGAAATAAAAGCACTATTGAATTCACTATGAAAACCCCAGGGTGAGGGCAGGGTCACTAGCCAGGCACTAGGTACTTTTCACTATTTCTGGATCCCGGAGAGCACTGAATTGAAACTGTGTGGTGTATGAAACCGCGCGTTCTTTTATACATTTTTAATTAATGAGCTGGCCAGCGGTCCCTGCCTACCCCTCTAGCTTTCAAATTTATTTTCTCTTAACCCTTAGATCTAGGTACATGTGGCAGCTTAAACCAAAGTGTATTTTACTCTAGGCTACATTCTAGGACTAGTTGTGTCACGCGGCGATGCTCAGAGGCTCCAAGCGAGCGCGGAGTAAATGACTATAAATATGAACTTTCCCCCCACCCCTTCTTAATAAAACCACGCCTGCCATTCGGCGCGGCGTCAGAGCGCCCGTGTTCATCGCTACGCTAACATCGTGTACAGTTGCTGTCTACAACGAGTGAAAACAGACCTTTTCAGGTCTCTATCTTATCTGTTTCTAGTGTTTCTATGATTAGTTTGCCTAAATATATGAACTAAAATAAAACAACAGAAGGAAATACTCTTTAATACTTAACAACTAGTACATATTTTAACCTATATTAGCCTAGTTCGCTAGTCTAAGGATGAAAAAGGGTATCTTTATTTACATTCAATCAACTTATTACATAAAAATATCCTATATACTGAACGGCTATATTTACATTTAAAGATTTTACTTATTGAACCGTAGAAAATCAGCAAAGATATACAAAAACAAATCCGTTCAGTATGCCGTCTAAGTGCCGTCGTGAACATTTCTCCCGCCGTCGCCGCCCGGCGATACCTCTGGGATCACGACGATCTTCTTGGTTGGACGTTGTAACACCCGGCCGCCTCCAACCTGGACGTCGACGACTCGCACCTCTCCGTCGGCACCTGGGTAGACTCGCACGATCCTCCCCTTCGGCCATGTGTTTCTCGGTAAGTTGGCGTCGCAGATGACCACGAAGTCCCCGACCTCAGGTGGTTTGGACGGGTTGAATGGCTCCCGCCGGTGCTGCAGTATGGGCAGGTACTCGCGCACCCATCTTCTCCAGAATATGTCAGCTAGGGCTTGGGCTCTTCTCCATTGTTGTCTGGCGTTGACGTCTTCCACCCCAAAGTACCCCGGAGGAGGAACATGACTATTGGGACCCACAAGGATATGGTTAGGAGTAAGAGCTTCAGGTTCATCAGGAGAGACTGAGACATGGGTTAAGGGTCTCGAATTCACGGTGTTTTCTACTTCTGCAAGTAGAGTGGCGAGTGTCTCATCTGGACGGGTACTTCTCGTGTAGCGTAGTCTTGAGAGCTTCTTTCACCGCGCGCACCATCCTTTCCCACGCTCCCCATGAATGGAGAAGCAGGGGGGATGTATCGCCAATGTATCTGGTGCGTGACGACCTCATGCTGTAGACCTTCTAAGGCGGCTTCTGCTAACTCCTTTTCTGCACCTTTGAAGCATGTGGCGTTGTCGCTCCACATCTCTTTCGGACATCCTCTTCTTGCTATGAACCTCCGGAGTGCCGCTATCGCAGAATCCGTGCTGAGCGAGTGAGCAATCTCGATATGAATGGCTCGCGACGTCATGCAGGTGAACAACGCTCCATATCGCTTCTCTTTGTGACGTCCAACGGTGACTTCCATGGGCCCAAAATAGTCCAGGCCAGTAAAGGTGAACGGACGTGCGTGATGAGCTAGTCGTGCAGGTGGCAAATCTCCCGTCACTGGATGTAATGGCTTCGTTCTTCTTATCCTGCAGAAGATGCAAGATTTGATGACACTGCGAACTTCTGGCCTGATTCGGATTATCCAGACTCGTTGCCGTAGCTCGTTCACTACCAGCTCAACTCCGCCGTGATGGAGTTTCTCGTGCACATATTGAACGTATAACTTGGTGTAGCGATGCTTCCCGTCTAATACTGGAGGGTTGATTTGGTCTTCACTTATGTTTCTCGCTGCAGCAACTCTCCCTCGGAGTCTCAAGATGCCTTCTTCGTCGATATATGTGTTGAGACTAGCTAATCTATCTTCTCCGGCAGGTTTCTCACCGTTTCTCACCCTGATTTTTTCTTTACGGAAGGAATCCTCTTGGCTGGCTTCTATCCACATCTTTTCGGCTCTCATTAATAGATATGCCGACAATTCTTCGTATTTCCTTTGATGGGTCGAGCTGCTTTTAGGTCTAGGCAAGGAGACTTCTTTCTTCTTGTTTCTCGCCCAGGTAGGATCCTTCTCTGCTGTCTTTTTGGTCCTTTTCCTTGTTGCCATTGCCCTCTTCGTTGACAACTTCTGGATGAATAGCAGGACGTAGGCTGTTGTTCTTATCAGTCTTGTCCACTTTGAAAATCTATCTATCTGTGGTAGATAGGGATATTGTTGTTCCCTCTCCAAGTGACATCTCAGTGGTTTCCTTTCTATGTCGTCTTCAGGAACTTCAATTGATACTTCTACTGGCCATTGGTCTTCTGGTAACGTGAGAAACGCTGGTCCCTTGAACCATCGATGATTATGATCAAACTCGTTGGGTGTTGACCTCGTCGCATCATCAGCCACGTTTTCCTTTGTCGGCAGCCACCTCCATTCATTTTTCTTAGTGGTATCTTCAATCTCTGCCAATCTGTGAGCGACGAACGTTTTGTAGGCTCTTGGTTCCGATCGTATCCACGCTAAGGCCGTGCGTGAATCACTCCAATATATTTTCTTTTCCACCTCGAACTCATGCTCCTCCAGGACAGTATGCGCCAATCTTGCCCCCAGAAGTGCTGCCTGTAGCTCCAGCCGTGGTATGGAGATAGGTTTCAGCGGTGTCACCTTGCTTTTCGCGGCTGCCAATGCTACCGTTATACTGCCATCGTTGTTCTCGGAGCGCCAGTATACAGCGGCTGCATAAGCTTCCTCACTTGCGTCAACAAAGGTGTGTAGTTGACGGCGCGTCGATGCTCTGTAATCGTAGCACCGCGGTATCCTCAGGTTTTCTATGCTGAATAGACTTCTCATCCACTTCTGCCATCTTGGCCAGAGTTCTTCTGGAATTGGTTCGTCCCAACCGATGGTATATCGCCAAGTGTCCTGGAAAATCCTCTTTGCTGGCATGGTTATCGGAGATATATAACCCAAGGGATCGAAGAGCGCCATGATGATGCTGAGTGCTTCCCTTTTGGACGGTTTTCTCTCGTTCTGGATGACTTCTTCTGGTGTCTTCATCCTGTTGATTTTGAAGCTGAAGCAATCTTCTTGGACGTTCCACTGAAGCCCTAGAGCTTTCTCTGTTTCTTTTCCTCCGATTATCACGTTGAAATTGGAGTGTTTCTCGGGCTCAACTTCTACTAGTATCTCTTGTTTGTTCGAAGTCCAACCGTTGAGCACGAATCCTGCTTGTTTATGTACATAGTCAACCGCTTTCGTCGTCTCTATGGCTTCTTCTATAGTGACAAAACTTTGTAAGTAATCATCCATATAATGATTCTTCTTTATTGCCTCTGCTGCGTGCGGGTATTGTTCCTGGTAGTCCTCTGCATTCCTGTTTTTAACATATAGAGCGGTGCATGGTGACGATGTTGCTCCGAAAATGACCGATGTCATGCGATATTCATCTGGTTCGCCCTCCCGCCGGTCATCTCTCCATAGAAACCGAAGTGTGTCGCGATCTTCTTCTCTTATCTTTATCTGCATAAACATTTCTTTGATGTCCGCCGATACTGCATAAGGATATTGACGGAACCTCATAATTACCCCTGGTAGGGACTGGAGTAGATCTGGCCCGGATAGAAGCATGTCGTTGAGGCTCATCCCGGCGAACTTGGCTGCTGCGTCGTGAACCAATCTTGGTGGTTTGTGAGGCTTGGCTGGATTGATCACTGGAAAGTGAGGAAGGTACCATGTTCTACCTTGTTTTGGAGATGCGGGTGCCGGTTCAGCATACCCTGACTTGAGTAGGTTCTGCATACGATCTTTGTATTTCTCCTTGAGGTCCTCATCACGATCCAGCTTTTTCTCCAATAAATGAAGCCGTTTCTCAGCCTGTGGATAGTTGTTGGGAATGACGAAATCTTTATCCTTCCACAGCATGCCAGTTTCATATCTCCCCTCGGGTAGGCGACGACTCTTTTCTTCTAGAATGTCGAGGGCTTTTCTCTCAGGATCTTCTCTTGGCTTCTTAGCTTCTATACCAAGTGACTCCAGCTTGAAATGTTCTTTGATAAGCTCTTCCATATCTTCATCCCTTTTCATCTGCTTCAGGTTTCCACAGAAGGCGATAGTGTCAGTAGTAGAGCTCTGACACCCATGCAGTACCCATCCTAATTGAGTGTAGGACGCGACAGGTTGATTTTTCTTCCCTACACGTAGCTCCCTTGTCACTATCAGGTGCCAATTATCTTGACCAATAAGTATCTTTGGCGTCGCTCTCTCATACACGATTTCTTCTGCTATGTCTGTGAGGTGAGCGCAGTCTTCAATGTCTTCTTCTTATTGTGTCAGACGCGAAATTCAGACGATCCACCGTACGAACCGCTTCGACTTCATGTACTTCTTTAACATATTTCCCTTTGATCTTGAAGCTAAGCATCTTGCTGTTTTCGTGTCTCACTTCTGTGCTTATTCCCTGCAACCACATTGTCTTCTTTGGCCCATCTGCTCCTATGACTTCAGCAATGGATGCATCTATCAGTGTGACGGTGCTTCCTTCGTCCAGCAAGGCGAATGTCTCGACGCTTGTGAGTGGGCCAGTCAACACTACGGGAACAATCTTCAAATATGCCCGTCGATAACTCGGTTGATCAGTAGCCATGGTGACTTCCTCGCTGACGTCACAGCTTCTGGCGTTGCTGCCTTCTTCTGATAGTGTAGTAGTTTGTGATGCCTCATTTGACAACCATCTTGTCCACATACTGGAGCTTTGCAGACGAATCTCTTGTGTTTGCTTCTTATACACCGAAAACAGACGTTATTCTTCTCTTACATATCAACCACCTTTCTTCGGTTGTAGCTTGCTTGAACTTCTCACAATCTGTTAGGTAATGTTGTTTCTCACAGGCGGGGCACTTTTCTGAAACTTCTTTCTTCAGTGTGAAGGCTTGTTCTTTTCTCTTTCTTCTTATCTTGAAAGTTTCTATCTTCCTTCACTATTTCAGGCAATGCGTATGCTCCGCACTTGTCCGCTTCTTCATTGAGAAAGTTAGACAGCTTCTTTATATCTGGAATATCTTCTGTCTTGACCGCCACATAATCATACCACTTGTTTCTCAGTATCGGCGTTAGTTTCTCAATCACTATCCGGACTAATTCTGGATTATACAAATAGTGAGACTTCTTTAAGGCTTCTATTGTTCCCACTATGTTATCTATTGCGCCTGCAAAGACGCACAACTCTCTTTGGACTGTCACTTATCTTATGCAGATGCTTCAGTTTCTCTATTTCCGCATGTATGAGTGACTCCGGTCGACCGAATCTTCTTTCTAATGCTTCTATAATCTTCTTTGGGTCAGATTGACTGAATAAGAGGCACCCGACGGCTTCTCTAGCTGTGCCTTTCAAACTTCTTCTTATTCTTGACACGTTTTCACTCGCTGAGAAAAAACTTATGTGAGTCTTCATAGGCCGCCTTAAACCCAAGCCACTCGCTGCTATTGCCGTTGAAGAATGGTAACTCTTGCAAATACTTTGGAGGGTCTCTGCTTCCTTTTGCTGCCTGAACCAGAGCTGTAGCGAGCGTCGCGACGTCCACATTAGTTTGAGATTGACGAGTAGGCCCATCAGTGCATTTCTCTATCACTGGTTCCCGAACAATCTCCCGCACATATTCATCTTGTCGTCTGCGGCGCTGCCTCTACCTCCTTAACCTTGTCTTCCATTGGCGGTGCAATATCTTGACTCCTTAATGGCGTCCTTTCAATCCAATTCTGAATTCTCACTGACTCGAGTTCATCATCTTCTTCTTCCTCAGATGTGTCATCTAACCTCATTTTTTGAAGCTTCAGTCTTTGCAATTCCTCCTCAGCTTTGGCCTGCTTTAATCTACTTTCGGCTAGCTTCTCTTTGGCCTCCAGCTCCGCGAGGAGCTTCTTGCGGGAGGCCGCCGATCGGCGTGACCGAACGTCGTTAGGCCTCAGCGTATTTGATCGCCTTGATCCTTCCAGCAACGCCTGAGACGATTCTGTTGCCCTGGACGAGACGACCTCTTCTTCTGACTCGCCTATTTCCATGCGAGTAGGGTTAGCAGTAATACCGCTGCCCGATGCTGCCAAAAAAAGCTTTCCAATACAGGCGGACGTGGCACATTCTGTACCCCTGTATTCCTTGAACGTCTATTAATACTTGTTCGGCAGGTTCTTGATGAGTCCGGTGCTCTCCGGGTCCCGCCGGGTTAGAAGAACCTGATTCGTCACCCTTCTGGCTTCTAGTGACCACCATTTTGCCCTCACAGTATATAACAGCACTAACAGTTACTATTCTTTATTATTTTTATCACTGGTTACTATTAACAGTCACTTAAAGCAGCAATCAGTCTATAGAGTCACTATTGTTTACTATTTTCAACACTGTTTACTAATATCAGTCTTTAAATTCGCGTACAGTCTATATGCCAGTCCATTTATTTACTTTTGACACTTATTTGTTTATACACTGGATTATATACTCACTGTTAATACTTGAAGTCAATAAACATCATGTCTCTATACGTATTCGTGTAATTAAAAAACACAGGGCACAGTATACAGTCTTAACTCGAGACTTCCCCCACCTTTCGGACCACTGTACATCAACGCGTTACTTTACACTCGAATCGCGCCACTTGGGAAAACTCACAGACTGTAGTGTTTATTTACTTTACAGGCATCGGTCTATAAACTGGATTAATATTTACTTTTAGCACTGGTTAGCCTTTATGTAAGGTGTAGTGACGACTGTTACTTTCTTTGCCAATCTGGCTGACACTGTACTGATTACTTTCTTTTGCCAATCTGGCTGACACTGGACTGATTACTTTCTTTATGCCGATCTGGCTGACACTGGACTGATTACTTTCTTTATGCCAATCTGGCTGACACTGGACTGGTTACTTTCTTTATGCCAATCTGGCTGACACTGGACTGGTTACTTTCTTTATGCCAATCTGGCTGACACTGGACTGGTTACTTTCTTTATGCCAATCTGGCTGACACTGGACTGGTTACTTTCTTTATGCCAATCTGGCTGACACTGGACTGATTACTTTCTTTATGCCAATCTGGCTGACACTGTAACTCACTTTAAAATACTGATATACTATACTGACACTGTTATGCACTGTTATTTATTTTTAAATTAAAAAAACACTACTGTACTGTCCATTTATTCACACTGATTCACTACTTTTTTATCCGGCTTCGATAGGACCACTTTGTACGGGAGGGCCTAATTACCGCTCCCGTTTTGGGTGTGCGGTGTGACTAGATACTGTCGCACTAGGACTACAGTAGGTGACTAACACTGGGTGGAAATAAAAGCACTATTGAATTCACTATGAAAACCCCAGGGTGAGGGCAGGGTCACTAGCCAGGCACTAGGTACTTTTCACTATTTCTGGATCCCGGAGAGCACTGAATTGAAACTGTGTGGTGTATGAAACCGCGCGTTCTTTTATACATTTTTAATTAATGAGCTGGCCATCGGTCCCTGCCTACCCCTCTAGCTTTCAAATTTATTTTCTCTTAACCCTTAGATCTAGGTACATGTGGCAGCTTAAACCAAAGTGTATTTTACTCTAGGCTACATTCTAGGACTAGTTGTGTCACGCGGCGATGCTCAGGGAGGCTCCAAGCGAGCGCGGAGTAAATGACTATAAATATGAACTTTCCCCCACCCTTCTTAATAAAACCACGCCTGCCATTCGGCGCGGCGTCAGAGCGCCCGTGTTCATCGCTACGCTAACATCGTGTACAGTTGCTGTCTACAACGAGTGAAAACAGACCTTTTCAGGTCTCTACCTATCTGTTTCTAGTGTTTCTATGATTAGTTTGCCTAAATATATGAACTAAAATAAAACAACAGAAGGAAATACTCTTTAATACTTAACAACTAGTACATATTTTAACCTATATTAGCCTAGTTCGCTAGTCTAAGGATGAAAAAGGGTATCTTTATTTACATTCAATCAACTTATTACATAAAAATATCCTATATACTGAACGGCTATATTTACATTTAAAGATTTTACTTATTGAACCGTAGAAAATCAGCAAAGATATACAAAAACAAATCCGTTCAGTATGCCGTCTAAGTGCCGTCGTGAACATCTACTAACTTCTATTGCACAACAAACAGCCACACTGTCGCAAAAGGTTCACAAATAGTTCATACAAAAAAAGCAGGTAGGAGTTTCTCTCGGCGTTGGGCAATAAAACAGGGCTGCCAAGAGACGCTATACAGCCGAGGGACGCTATGCAATAAACCGTTAACTTTTGTTGCGCAGGACACGAATGAACATGAATTCATAACACAAATACGGTTTTATAAGTCCAACACTTTCACAGAATACTAAGAAAGTCTAGAATCTAGATTTACTATGAGTCTGACGTAACTACGAAACAAACGGCCTCGTACCGACGTAGCACACGTAAACACGAACACTCAAGTACTGTGTAACAAACAGTCAAACACTGTCACAGTAGGTACACTCAAAAAGTCTAGATTTTATAGAGTCTAACGTGACTACGGAACAAACGGCCTCTTAGGTACCGTCGTAGAACACGAGAACACGAACAACACACGCGAAATTTAACGTTGCCCCACGTTGGGCGCCAATATAGCGGTGGCGAGTGTGGAATCAAAAGTAAACACCGAGCACGGTTATATCAAACTACTTTTAATTCGCAAAATAACAGAAGTATAAACTAACAACTCGCTCGCTACAGTGCGTGCGTCGCGGCGTAAAACAAAGGTACACACGACCTCACTCGCTTCGCGTTCCTTGAATAGACTAAAACTAACTTTGTTCGATGAGACGCGCGCGACCTCGACGCGCGCGCTGTGAGCGTCTCGGAGCGGGGCATACCGGATAGCGTGGCGTCTCCATGGAAGCGTATATAATGTTGCCCGCTATAACAGTCATATTATATTCCTTCGACACAGTATTATATTAATGAAGACCTGTTTGGTATCTGCTGGTGATAGAAAGTAAATAAACTAGGTACACAAACGCTATGTGAAGAAAAACACTCAAATAAATTAATTTATGTAGAAATTGACTAAATTTTTCAATAAATCTAGTTTTTTGATACCACTCTTTGAATCACAAAAGTACCAAAAATCAGACAAAACATTTTTGTTAGTTTACTCCTCAACTAACTTAAATAAAAACTTATTTAGGTAAAATTAAAAATCTGAGATCCAATAAATAGGACCTGCACTAATTATTTATTAGCGAAGGTATTAATTAATACTTGTAGTATTAATACTTTAACTGTTTCTATCCTACCCTGGAGGCTATCATTGATCTAAATATAGTCTACTAGCGGCCCGCCCCGGCTTCGCTCGGGTGGACAATATATTTGTTTTTAGGGTTCCGGACGTTATAAGAACACTTTGTTGTCCGCCTGTCTGTCAAACTTTTTTCTCAGGAAAGTTTAAAGGCCGATTTAAATCTTTGCTTAAAGGTATGAAATTGATATCGAATACCTACTCGGATCCACGGTCTCTTTCAGCAAAAAAGTCGGTAAATGTAGCTAATTGTCGCATAATAGCGATTTCAGACAACAATTAAAAACCTATGGAGTACTTCCCGTTGACCTAAAATTATGAAATTTGGCAAAAAGCAAGGTCTAACAGTACTTATCTATACATATAATAAAACAGTAAAAATATTTTGTCTGTACATTGACTGAAATGGATAGAGGGACACTTAAAAAGAATAATAGAAAGCAAAAATATTTTTTTAGAATTTCTTGCGGCAGCAACAGCGGCGCGGGATTGGCGGACTCCGCGAGTATATTTTAAAACGTTTTCACCATGAGTTTTATCAGAGAAGCTTTTATTAGCGAAATATTACATAGACCCCCAATATGGATGTCGAAACATATGTCTATCAATGTGCTGTAGCAGTAGCGGATGTAGGGGGGGAGGGCACGAGGGCGGGGGGGACCTACTGTGGAGGGAAATTCCATAACGGTGCATTATGAAATTTTTGCTCATCTGCTCCTTCTGCAGTGGCGTAGTGAGAACCGAAAGTCAAACGTTTCCACTCTCATTCTAGTGTAGTAATAAAACTTATTCGGATGTTTCCTATAATCTTGGTATAAATTACGAAATTCTCCGTGAAGGTATCTATTTTCTTTAGTTCGTGCACTTCCTTGCTGATATCGAGAATGTCATATTAAAAAAATTGCTACTTTCAAAACAAAAAGGGATAATTTCCGACTCTCTGAATACGTCCACCTAAACCGCTCCGCTAACCGCTACTGAGAGTACGTGGCGCGCTTTGCTTTTCGCCCCGCCCGCCGCGCCGCTTAGACTCCCGCGCAGCGCCCCGCTTAGACCGACGCTGTCTATACTATTATGTATTCTGTGTCGACGCGCAAAGTCGTAAACCGGCCGTTAGAGCTATAATGTGAGATGCTTTGTGTGTAAGGAACCCTCGATGCGCGAGCTTGACTCGCACTTGGCCGGTTTTTAGGGTTCCGTGCTTCAAAAGTCACTTTGTTGTCAGACTGTCCGTCTGTCTGTCAAACTTTTTTTTCTCAGGAACGCTTAAAGGTATCAAGTTAAAATTAATACTGAATACTCGGATCCACGGTCTCTTTCAGCAGAAAAATAACCAAAATTATACGTCAACGCGATTAGGAGATATTACCGTAAATGTTGCGAATTTGCGATTTCAGACAGCAATTTGCGATTTCAGACAGCAATCAAAAGCTATGGGGTACTTCCCGTTGACCTAAAATTATGTAATTTGACAATAAGCAAGGTCCAACAGTACTTGTACAGTAATAAACCTGAAAGTTGTAAATATGTTGTTGTAAGTCTAAAAAAAAGTTTTACAAACTTATTTTTGCGCTCGATGCAGTATGAATCCTTGGGATCGAACTACAAAGTTAAGTTTGTTTTTGAAATTAGTTGGTCTTTTAGTTAGAGCTATCATGTGAGATAATATGTGAATGAATATGATATTTACATTATTACCTCCTAAAATAAATAGATACGAAAATGCGCCCGCAGTACTTATTTATATACCTACTGCGCCTAGCGTCTTTGCGAGTGGAAGGTGGTTACGCGGCGCATTGGATAACTCGTAGTATTTCGTAAACTATTGATCCAAATTACATGCAGTAAAAAGCAAATATTAAATATATTAAGTATTTGTGATGATAGACTTGTTTAATTTGATAAGGATTAATAAACTGTGGTTATTATCACCAGTTAAAAAACACCTAAGGATTTTAATTATTTTTAAAACATAAAAGTGGTTATTGTGGCTGAAATATAAAAGCTAGATATATGCTATCGCGGACTTTTTTGTAGACCTATTATAGATACATAATTCCTCCATACATGGTTTTGATACATCTCTTAGGGATTGGACAGCGTTTTCGATGAAAGCTGCCGGGCGGCTAAATTTTTTCCGACTTCCTTAACAATTATCGTCATATTTCAACTAATATACACAAAACCTAAAACAAATTATACACTAAAACCTTCCTCATGAATCACCCTAACTATTAGTGAAAACCGCATCAAAATCCGTTGCGTAGTTTCAAAGATTTAAGCATACAAAGGGACATAGGGACAGAGAAAGCGACTTTGTTTTCAACCGACTTCCCAAAAAAGGAGGAGGTTATATGTTTCGATGTATGTATGTTTTTTTTTTATGTATGTTCGCCGATTTCTCCGCCAACTGTGGACTGATTTCCAAAATTGTTTTTTTATTCGAAAGGGTTTATTCCCAAGTTGGTCCCATTTTAACCACGTCCGAATCTGTTCGGTAATTTTAAAGATACCTAACAAATAATAAAAATATCAACATTGCATTATAGAGCAAAAGCCCGCGACAGCATGCCCTTTCTTATTTTATTAAAACTCAAGATTTTCTGTGTATGTCCTCAACATAGATATAGCGATTAGCGACTATAAAAGTTGGATCATGATTACTTATAGGCAGATAATTTGTAGCAATAGCATATAAAGTGGTAGCTCAATTTCCTCAAAGTAAAGTTTTTTAAAGATTTTATTCAGAATTAGAAATCACGCCATCCATTACCAGGCAATTGGTGCAGATATAAACCCCTGCCAGACATAGTTACTTTACTAAATTATAGTTATATTTGTTTTATTACAAAATCTGAATTTAATGTTACTTTGGGAGGCCCCAAGGGTGCTTTTTATACCTATAAACATCATCCTTGCTAGCCATATTACCTGCATAAACAACTAAGATCCAAACTTCATACCTAGTCGCTAATATTTTTACCCGTATATACCACGCAGAGAAACATTCAGCATTTTTAAAATAAGGAAGGTTTGGTCGTCGCGGGCTCTCGGTCTATTTATGTGCCAAAAATAACAGACAATTTGACATGTTTGACATTTCAAATCAGACTGACATAAAAAGTTTCGAATTCTTAATTCTTTATTTTCGGCCAGAAGAAAAGTTTAAGGTTTTATTAAAGAAAATTAGTGTAGTAGCATCTAAAAATAATAAAATAAAACTTTTTTCCAAAAAAGTGAACCGACTTCCATCATAAAACTTAAAATCAAGAAATAACAATAAAGAAAAATGTATTGGCATGCTACCTACTGAATGAGGTGAAGTCGGTGCCGTTTAACTTAGAATCGTGTATACATATACGAGTATATAAAATGCCTAGCTAAACAATTACATAACACCCTTACTCCTGCACTTGGCACCGACTTCACCTCAATCAGTAGGTAGCATGCCAATACATTTTTCTTTATTGTTATTTCTTGATTTTAAGTTTTCCCCCCTCCTCGGGCTTTCGCGCGACCACACGCATTAACAAGTGCTCCACATTAGATAAATCTAAACACTAGTCTAACGAAGCAATCACACAAGAAGATTATAAATATTGAACGTATAAACTCACGAGCTTCAAGAATAACTGGTTCACAGGAGGATTGCAAGTTCCAACAAGCGATATTTAAAGTGATTTTGTTAAATCGGAGACAGCCATTGCGAAGTAAGTGCAATCTCGTTCGTATGATTCATCTCATCACCTACCCTACACCCGCTTGAGTGCTACCGGCGGCCGGCCGAGAACGTCGCTACCCCCCGCCGCCGCCTGCCCCCCCCAGATCAGCGATACAAGTTGTTGCCTCGCTCGGATCACCGTCTAACAGCTAACGACTCATCGTAGGTACTAAGCATCTATTGGAATTAACGGCGACATTAAACTGGATTGCTGTAGTTGTGGACGACTGCGCGGGTCTGCGCGTACCTAAATCAAACATCATCATATTTAAGGGCGTCCTTAAACTGGAGTTTTTAACGTACGACTTGCGCATGAATTAATTTGTTTGCGCGTAAATTTAGGGTATGTTATTATAACTGTTTTTGCTTCTATTATATTTTCTACCTATTTTAACGTAAGACGCAATACATATTACCCTGATTAATTTACGATTTATTTGGCTTAGTACAAATTCAATATGAATGTTTTAAAACTAAAAAGAACACCGCCGAGTACTCCCACTCAAACGATTTCTGAACCGAACCTGGCATCGGGTCCCGACATGGACGGCAGTGAGTCGACCAATAGAAAAAGAAAACGTGAGGATGGCGATGTTGAAAGAATGGAAAAAATGATGATGGATATGCAGATAATGGTCACTAAAATTGCTGCTCAGCAGGCTGAGCAAAATATCAAAATTGACACTTTACAGACGGCTCTAAATGACATAATTACACAAAACACTAGCATAAAAAGCCAAAATTCTGAAATTAGATCACAAAATGAAGAAATACAAAAGTCTATTGAATTTTTATCCCAAAAATATGATGATGCCTTACAAAGAATTGATAATTTGGAAGATGAGTGTAACAGTAAACAGAAAGCTATCGATCTGCTGGAAAATAAAGTGGATTATCTGGAGAGGACCTTAAAAGCAGCTTCTGTGGAAGTCAAGAATATCCCGGTGCAGGCACCTGAAACAAAGAGCACCCTGACTGGATTAGTTCAAAGAATTGGAGAGGCTGTCAAGCAGCCTGTGCCTAAAGAAGAAATTAAGGACGTCTATCGTATAAAATCCAAACCACAGGCACCTGGGTCAGTTATGGTTGAATTCTCCTCGACGACTATGAAAGAGCAATTCCTGAAAGCATGCAAAACATATAACAAAGAAAATAAAAACAATAGATTAAATACCTCGCATCTAGCATGTCATGGGCCCTCAAGACCGGTGTTTGTAACGGAAGCTCTCACCTCTAGGACAAAGCGCCTATTCTTCGTCGCTCGGGAGTTTAGCAAAAGCTGCGGGTATGAACATTGCTGGACGCTGAACGGCAAAGTCTATATTCGTAAAAGAGATGGTCTCCCAGCCAGCAGATCACCTCAGAAGGGGACCTCGAACGTTTAAAACGGGATAAATGACTAGATAATCCTGCTTCAGCGATCCCAATTATTTTTGTTATAATAGCATGTGGTTTTTATCATCCTTACGCCTTTAATTATTATTTTAATGCTTTAAATTTTATTGAATTATATAATGTAATAGTTTTGATTATTATTTATCTGCGGGCAATCATACTTACTCACTCATTACACATAAACACGGTCACACACATAATGAATTTTGTTCCTCGTTCAGTTTTTGTCTTGATTGTATTCTGTATAATTATTAATGCTTTAAATTGTATTGAATTATATAATGTAATGGTTTTGATTATTAGTTATCTGCGGGCAATCATACTTACTTACTCATTACACTTAAACACGGTCACACACATAATGAATTTCGTTTCTCGTATAGTCTTTATTTTGATTGAATTTTGTATATTTTTCCTAATACATGTGAATAGAAAGAATAGTTTCTGTATCTCTAACTGTCTTATTATAGCAACTAAAACCAAAATTCGATTCAATACAAAATAAAATTGATGAAATCTCTGTGTCGGAATCCCTTACTTGTGACCTTGAGGACTGTCCCAAATTAATAAACATTGACTCACTAAAAATTATACATAATAATATAAGAAGCGTTCCTAAAAACATATCGGGTTTTTACACACTTCTCGCGAGAACTAAAGTCCAGTTTGACATAATAATTTTCACTGAATGTCGTCTTATGAAAAAGAAAATCATACCCGTCATGGATGGCTATAATTCATTTTATACTAATAATAACTTTACTCAGAATGAGGGTGTAGTGGCTTATGTGCGGAAACATATGGAAGTGACAGTTATTGAACCTCCTGTTAAACAGGCAAACTGTCTTCAAATAGTGATAAATAAAGATACTGTTCTTCTGGCAATTTACAGACCTACAGGTTATAAAGATGTAAATATTTTCTTAAACTCATTCTTACCAATATTGTCAAATCTGTCTCATTTTAAAAATATAATAATAGTTGGAGATATTAATATAAACTTAATAGATCAATGTCATGATTCCGCTAAACTCAATTATCTTAATATACTTGCATCCTTTGGTCTCCTGCCTGCCCATACACATCCCACTCGTCGTGAAAGCGGCAGCTGCCTTGATCATGTCATCTTAAAAACTAAATTACCAGCAAAAACTTTAGTTGCTCACTCAGCGCTAACCGATCATGATACCATTATTCTGTCACTAGCAAGAGACTTTATTAAACCAGAAGTTAATAAAACGATAGCTCGTATTAATTACACAAAACTAAGTGAAGATCTAAAAAAAATTGATTTTAGAGAGGTTTATGAGGAAAAAAATTGCGATCGTGCAGCGGAAAAATTAATTATGCTCATCAAGCAAGTGATTGATAAAAACACCAAGTTGGTTAAAGTATCAAATCGCAAAAGAATTCTAAAGCCATGGTTAACTCCTGGGTTACTCCGATGTATCCGTCACAGAGACAACTTACATAAAAAACTTAAAAAGCACCCCAATGACGAAAATTTGAAATTAACATTTACAAGATACAGGAACTTTTGTAATAATCTTTTAAAAAAAATCAAAAGACAATATGAAAAAGATGAATTTAGTAAGGCTGGAAAAAATTCTAAGCAGCTGTGGGAAACTATAAATAAAATTACTAATAGAACTAAAACAAAAGATCATTCCTCTCAGTTATTAGCAGTGTCAAATAGTCCTAAACAAGCAGTTAACATGGTTAACAAATTTTTTGCGGACACTGGTATAAAGTTATCCAAAAAAATCAAACGGAGGCTAGTTTTTGATGAAATTGATTCTAACAAAACCCATCACTCGTTTGTCTTATTGCCGACTGACGAAGACGAAATTAAGAAAATAATTGGTCAGTTGAAAATTGATAGTGCAGTGGGTTGGGATAAAATACCCAATAATCTTTTGAAGAGTCATACTGATTTAATTGTGCCCCCCCTAACATATATCTGTAATCTTGCCCTTGAGAGCGGGTCTTTCCCCAAGGTATTCAAAAATCCATAGTTATTCCAGTTTTCAAGAGTGGGGACAAAAACATCGTTGACAACTACAGACCAATTGCTATTCTACCAGCTCTTTCTAAAGTTTTGGAAAGAATCATAAATAAAAGACTTGTTGATTACCTTGAGAAGTTTAATCTGCTTTCTCCATCTCAATTTGGCTTTCGTGCAGGCAAATCGACGGCTGACGCAGTTCATGAACTTACCAATTACATTGCCACAAATTTGGAATCTGGGCAGAAGGTTTTGAGTGTGTTTTTAGATCTCGCCAAGGCATTTGACACGGTTTCGGCCCCCATTCTTATAAGGAAGATGGAAAGGATGGGTATACGTGGTCTTCAGTTGAATCTCTTCAAGGACTACTTGAGTGACAGAACGCAACAAGTAAAGGTGGGCGAACACTTAAGCGAGGAATGTTCTGTCACATGCGGTGTACCCCAGGGGAGCGTTTTGGGACCAACACTATTTCTCATCTATATTAATGAATTGGGTTCACTTCACTTGCCTCAGGGCAAGCTCATAAGTTTTGCTGACGACACCGTGTTGCTTTTCAGTGCCAATTCTTGGAAGAAAGTTTTTGAGTGTGCCCAATCAGGTTATAATATGGTAGCCAATTGGTTGCAAAATAACATGCTCACTCTCAACACTGGTAAAACTAAGATTCTTCCTTATGCAATTCAGAAAAGAAAACTTCCAGCGGTTACTGGTCCATACTCCATCATAGCTCATAACTGTCGTCTGGGTGGTGTAACATCTCAACCCTGTTGTTCATGTCCTAGACTAGAACGAGTTGATGTCGTAAAATATCTTGGCGTGGAAATTGACAACACCCTCAATTTCCATCAACACCTTGCGTCACTGAACAGTAGACTCCGTAAACTAATCTATGTGTTCAAGACGTTGAGACATGTTGCAGATGAAGCAACCAGAAGGTCTGTCTACTTTGCCCTGGCTCAATCGTTGTTGACATATTGCGTCACCTCTTGGGGTGGCGTCCCTAAATCAACCCTCCTCCAGATTGAGAGAACACAGAGGGCTATTCTCAAGGTGTCCTACGGCCTTCCGTTTGACTATTCTACTGTAAATCTTTACAAAAAAGCTAAAGTGTTGACTGTCCGTCAATTATTTATACTCAACGTAATACTCAAACAACACAAATCAACTGCACACTGTATTGCAACATCCCGCAGAAGGCGTCGTGTATATCCAGTTGATCGTTTTAAAATTGAGATTAAAAAAGCATTTACGAAACGTTTTTATTGTTATCTTGGTGGTTTTCTCTATAATCAAATTAATGCAAAACTTTCCTTAGTGTCCCTAACTAAGTACTCCTGTAAAAAAACCTTAACTGAATGGCTTCAGGGCCTAAACTACGAGGAAACTGAAAATCTCCTAACAATCTAAAATTCTAAATTTTTATGCCCATTTCCTATCATCAGTCATCGTACTCACTTACTTACACACATACACTTCACTACACACACACAACAAAATATCAAAGCCCACCACTTACCTATATTCTTAACTTTTAGATTGTTATAACTTATAATCGTAAAATGATTCTGCTTATTTAAAATTAATTGGTTATGTGCACTTTTAACTGTCATCCCTTGGAGTGGAGACCTGGTGTCCTGAAATACAGACTTTTTGTCTAGTTTAGGCGCCAGTCTCCCACAATATCAATTTGTTTGAATTAATTGTAGTCTAGTTATACTGATAGAATAAGTTCTGAATATTGTGGTGAGAAAATAAATCATATTATTATTATTATTATTTTGTTTTTTCACATTTTGTGCTCAGGCGAGGCCTGGTATTATAACTATGAAAACACGGGTTTGGTAACCAAGTGCTAACATGTTCTTTTTATACGGATACATTGACTGAATTACTTGATTCTAATTGAAGGAATTTGCGGACAATCCTACACGTATTCAAAATTGCCGCTTTTTGCATTGTTAAATATGTAAATTTTGGTAAATCTAATTGAATTAGGCGTCCAAAAATATCATTAGGGATCACACCAGTTGTGGATATAACTATTGGGATTATGGATACTACATTCATCTTCCACATTCGTTTGACTTCCTCTTGTAACTCTGTGTATTTTCTAAGTTTTTCTGAAATTGAAGATTGAAGGTTGTGTGTGTTGGGTATGGCAATATCTATTAAGTATGTATGTTTGTTATTTTTATCTACCAGTGTAATATCAGGTCTATTGTTGTGAACAGTATGGTCTGTAAGGATGGTACGGTCGTAGTAAAGTTTGTAGGAATTGTTTTCTAAGACAGTCTGAGGGATATATTTATAATATGGAGTGTCTCTATCTGTAATTAGTTTGTATTTCAGAGCTAATTTCTGGTGAATGATAAATGCTATTTGGTTGTGTCTGTGGGTATAATCGTTCTGAGCTAATTTACTACAGGCGCCAGTGATGTGTTGAATAGTTTCCGGTTTATTGTTACATTGTCTACATAAATCGTTAGAGGTATTTGGATCTTTTAATATATACTTTCTATAGTTTTTGGTGGCAATTATTTGGTCCTGAATGGCAATGAGGAAACCTTCCGTCTCAGGAAAAAGTTCTCCTACATCCAGCCACTTATTAGATGCTACCTTATCGACGTGCAACTGTCTTAAATCTTTTGGGTGTCTGCCATGCAGTTCTTTATTATACCAAGTCTGTTGCTTATCCTGTATGTCTTTTGATACATCTAAATTTTCTGTTCTTTCTACGGCTAGATTGAGGGGGTGTAGTTAGTATCTATTATACAGATTGCATTATGAAGGCTGCTGGATGATTTCTTATTATTAAAAAATCTGTATAGGCGTTGAATCTGTTTAGCATGCAATAAACTTATATCTATCATACCTCTGCCTCCATCTTTTCTAGGTATAGTAATACGCTCTAACGCAGATTTGGGATGGTGATATCGATAAAAATGTTAATATCGTCCTAACTTTAATTTCTAGACCTTTTAAATCCGATTTGGACCATTTAATGATACCGAATGAATACGTAAGGACAGGTATTGCGTATGTGTTAATGGATTTGAACAGATTTTTACTATTTAGTTGCGATTTACATAGTTTATGTATTCTACTGAAAAATTCCTTCTTTAACTGTTCTTTTGCATATTTCTGGTCTATTTGTCTTGCTTGCTTGTAACCTAAGTATTTATATAATTCTTCATTGCTCATTGCTAATATTTGTTCCTGATCATTAATATTGTAGTTTCCTCCGATCAACTTACCTTTTCTGATATTTACTTTACGGCATTTGTTTAGCCCGAAATCCATTTTTATATTACTTGAAAATTTATGGGTAATATTGAGTAATTCTGTTAAATTAGATTCTGTATTTGAATAAAGTTTTAGATCATCCATATATAATAGATGCGTTATTTGGGATATTGTGTCGGAATTAACTTTAATATTAAAACCAAGTTGAGATTCATTCAATTCGTGTGATAATGGATTTAGGGCTAAACAAAACCAAAGAGGGCTTAAGGAATCTCCTTGGAAGATCCCTCGTTTCACAGGGATTTCAGATGTAGTCAAAACTGTATCATTTGTTTGCAAATTGAGAACAGTTGTCCAGTTAGACATAGTAGCTTTTAGAAAATTAATTATAAATTTATTCACTTTATATATTTCCAGGATTTTAATCAGCCACGAGTGAGGGACGCTATCGAATGCTTTCTTATAATCGATATAAGCTGCATATAAATCTTTATTACCAGTATGGATATGTTTAAGAATTACAGAATCTATTGTTAATTGTTCCTTACATCCCATATGAAAGCGTTTGCATCCCTTCTGTTCTTCAGCTAATATATGATTATTTTCTATGTGCATATTTATTCTATTTGTAATGCAAGAAGTAATAACTTTGTATAACGTAGGTAAGCAAGTGATCGGACGGAACTGGGCTGGGTCCTGTGTATTATCAGATTTCGGTAGAAGGTAGGTGATACCTTTCGACAGAAAGGCTGGAAGAGGGGCATTTCCTTTTACTATTTCGGTAATTTGTTTTGCAAGTATATCATGCAAACTTACTAGTCTTTTTAACCAAAAGTTATGGATACTATCGATGCCAGCTGCTTTCCAATTTTGCGTCTTTTGAATGATGATTTGTAACTCTATTCCATCGATATCTTCAAACTCCATATTTTCAATGTTCTCTGTCCGTGCTTCTTCTCTAGGAATCCAATCTGCGTCCTCTTCATGTTGAATCTCATGCGACCATATATTCGACCAGAAATCAGTTAGTACCTCTTTAGATGGTGCTTGGTTAGTTGCGATAGATGTTTTCAATTTCCGGTAGAATTGCTTCTGGTTTTTGGTAAACAATGAATTATTCTGTCTGCGTTCTTGAGCTTTCTTGTATCTTGCTAATCTATTGCTTTTTACTGAAAGTTTCTGTTTTAATGTGTCTAAGTAGTCCTGAGGCGATATGTTGTTATCTTTCATGTCTATTGTGAATTGCGTTATTTTTTAATATAATTTCTACCTGTTTGACTAAATTCCTACTTCTATTTCCATTATTGTACTGGGTTAATCTACCTATTGCTTTTCTTAATTGTTCTATTTGTCTTTCTAACCTGATTTGCCATTTTGGTTTATTTCGTCTTGTCATAAGATTTGAAGTTCCGATTTTGATCTTCAAATATTCGACTATAGAAATAGCAATGCAATAAATAAGTGTGTGTGTATCTGTTATATTTTCCAGTAATCCTATTTTCGAAGGTATGATGTGTTTATTGTATACTGATATGAGTTTATTCAAAATTTTAGTAGTGTTTAGTTTAGGAAGTTTAGGCCTTATTGTTGGATCTATAGTACTGTATTTTGTTAAGTTATCTTCTAATAATTTTCGCAGTATATTTGTTATTTCATCGTTTTCATTGCTTTCTGGACCAATTGGAATTAAAATCGATTCAGCTTTTTCTTGATTTTCTGGTGAACGTATTCCTATGCTTATAATTGTGTTATCATTCAAAAGTGGAGTCAAACCTAAATCATTATCTTCTATCTCTAACTGGCTGGATACTTCTTCCTTTATTTGTTTTATTCTATCTGATTTTATCAGCTTATTTCTTACTATTACTCTCAATTGATCAGATATTCTTTGTTCTGACAAATTTGCTAAATGAGGAAATTGTTCAATAACAGCGCGATGTAATAGTGGTCTGTAGGCAGTTAAATTTGATTCTAAATTTGTTATCCTATAATAGTGTCTCATGATCGACTCATTTATGTCATTTGGCCATCTCATACGTGTACCACCATTGGACGTAGCTTGTGACGGTATTGGAGTTTGTCTAGAAGTGATGGGTAGTGTGGTATGGTGTGATCCTTGTCTGATATTATTATTGATTGTTTGTAGTTCTTTCTCTACTTCTTTATATATCCTATCTAACATGTCTTGCGGAACAAGTTTCCTGCGAACTATTGCTCTTCGTTGATCGCCAACTCTTTGACGACTTACATCCATTTCGGGAAATTTTTCAATAAATTTTATATGTAAAGGTTCTAGGTAAGTTTTTAAATCAGATTCTAAGTTTGTGAGCATTAAGTACGTGCGCATGATAAAGACATTCATGTCCATAGACCAGCTTTTTCGCGTACTAGATTTGCTAGAGGTGGGTACAGGATCATTGATACTAAGTACCTCCTGTACAACATCCTCCGGCCTCGAACTATTTGTTAATGAATGCACTGAAGAAGAAGAAGAGACTGGTTTATATGAAGAACTATTAAGTGATGAGAAGAGAGGATTACTAAGTGATGAAATTTCACTTCCTACATCGGCAGTCGGCAATTGTTGATCATCATCGGAAGCCCGCCTGTTCGACTTCACGCTGATGCTACTACTTCTACTTACTAAATTGTTTTCAGCAGTGTTGCTTGGTGTATCTCGAGACCTATTAGGGCGAGATCTTAAAAAATATCTTTTATTTACTTCTCCTATTTTGTTCCCACGTGTAGCTAGGGAAAACATTGTCGACACTCTGCAGAGCCCCGCATGCAGAGGCAAGGCCTTTCTTACGTCCCGAGGTAGCCCGGTTTCGGGAGTCCACCGTTCGCGACTAAGCTCCCCCTTAGCCACGCATCTCTAGGCACGGTTGGTCACACCTTAGATTGGGGTTGGGATCGTTGGTTGAGGGAGAGAGATTACCTTGATGGTCAGGTAGGTTAAGAGCATTTTCCTAAGAAGAAACGTACCCTCCCTCCCCGTAAGCCCCCCCACCACGGCAAGGTGATCCCTCGGGGGGGTTATTATTATTATTATTATTAATTCTTATATATTATACCTATAATAATCAGAATACATTTTTCTTTATTGTTATTTCTTGATTTTAAGTTTTATGATGGAAGTCGGTTCACTTTTTGGAAAAAAGTTTTATATACTATGTAGTGATATGTAGTGATGTCCATCCAGCTGTGGTTGTTGCTTGAGGTAGGCTATACATTTCTCCAGTAATGCAAATAACGAGAGATTTCAAATTATTACCCTCGCTTCTGAATTTTTTTTATATATATATATACACTGGCTAGAAGTGCACATCTTCATGACGTAATAGTCGCCAAATTGATTGCTGGTAAGTTCCTAAATCAGCTTTAGGACCAAACCTGGACCGATGATAATTTTTATCATCTTTTAAATGAACAACATTCCTGAGATATACTCTAATAAATTCAAGGTCTAGTGTAGATACTACAGAATGAAAGCTGCTTGAAATGTAAATTAATGAATCTGTATAACAGGTTCTGATTAGCCAATTAAAAAGGAAGCTTAGAGTCCCAAATGGGAAATCTTGTGGCCTGAGAGCTTTAGACACAGATATTGCTTTTAATCATTGACTTTTTTTTTTTTTTTTTTAAAGATTTAAATAATTAAATATAGTTATCACTAGAAAGTTAGGATAACTGATGTAAGCTACATCTTTCTCTAGCAATAAACTGCTTATAAATAAAATAAAAATGTGAGCTCTTGGCCTCTTGAGATTTATTTATAAAATTTATTTTAATTTACACACACCATGAAACTTAACTTCTTATAGGTGCTCTATGTGTTGATAAAGTAGAGGAGCACCAACTACTTTTAAATATGTATAATAATGTTGCCAGTATATTTGACTGAATTAGCCTCAAACCTTCAGGCTTAGAACGATAATTTGGCCTCCAACTGTAGGCGCAATCCTATAATCTGATTTACACCTTCCGCAGGTTCAGTATTGGTATTATTTCAGACAGGGGTATGTCCTGAGGATCTGGTAGCTGGTAAAAACATAAGAGTCCTGTTATGTAGTAATAACAGATTTGTTAAGGAAATATTAATTTATTTATAATGAAGTAAAAAAATACAGTTTAAGTAAAAAACACTGAGGTAACGCGGCACAGGGGGTATTGGGGTAACGAAATAAGGTAGGGTGAGGAATTTGGACGAGGACACGGGCAGCACGGCAGGCACGGCAGGCGGTAGGGAGCCTTGCCTTATCCACAACTGACGGCTCAGTAGGCACGACAGGCAGGTAGTAGGTGGCCTTGCCTTATCCTCTACTGACGGTACAGCAGGCACAGTCTGACGGTACAGCAGGCACAGTAGGCTGGTAATGGGAGCCCGATGCTCTCGGCCGATGGGTAATGAGAGCCGGCTTCGGTCCTCAGGTCCACAGCAACAAGGTCTTCAATGAGGTTTAGATTTCCTCACGGTACGGTACGGTCCTCAGGTCCACAGCAACAAGGTCTTCAATGAGTTTTTAGATTGATGTTTTTACGACGCGAAGGCTTGCAGGGTCCCGGGGTCAGAAGGCCCCGGGACAAGACCTTTATTTCGCTCCGCGCTCCGATTTCTCGGAGAAGTGAAGACTGACCCGTTCTGACATTCAGTGTCTTTATATAGGCCTCGATTTAGAATTTCGTATTGCTTCATAATTTTCAAATAAAATACGAAATTAGAACATTTGCGAAAAGGTTTACATAGAAATTTATAGAATTTTAGAAAAATAAAATCTGACATGCGACAACGCTTGACAATCATAGTTGTTTACAATGAAAAAACGCAAGTAAAAATTTACACAATTTAAAGAATTAAGTATAAAAAGTGGAAATAAACACGAAATATATGTTGGGAAAACCAAAATAACATAAAATAACCAAAAATGAAGATATAGCGGTAAGTTTAAAGAAATATTCCCTAGCAACGTAGAAATTTTACTACAGAAAGTGTAAAAAAAGAACATTTTGAGCTAAATAAGTAATCATAATAGTAAAATAGACAAGAATAAAAGTAAAATAAACATGAATACAAAGACGATAAAGCTTATTGTCCTTAATAGTATAGTTTGGAAAACTATCAGGATTGTTTTGACAGCCTTGTAAAACTTTATTATACTGTTCTTCCACCGTTAAAACTGAAACATTTAAGTTAGTTTTATTATCCGATAGATTTTTTGAACGAGATAACAAATCCGGTACTACATTTTCTTTACCTTTTTTATGTTTTAGAATGAAGTTAAAAGAAGATAGACGTACAGTCCATCGAGCAAGTCTGCCAGAAGGATTTGACAGATTTAGAAACCACTTTAGAGCAGCATGATCCGTGTAAATGACAAATTGTCTGCCATTGTCTAAATAACAACGCCAATGTTCGAGAGCAGTGATAACAGCAAGGGTTTCTCTCTCTGTAGTAGAATAGTTTTGTTCATTTTTATTAAGAGATTTACTCATATAAGCTATGACAACTTCTTTGTCTTCTTTTATTTGAGTAAGCATAGCTCCTATACCAAAATTTGATGCATCAGTGTGCACTGAAAAAGGGAGATTGAAATCAGGACAAGAAAGTACTGGTGTAGTTACTAAAGCTTCTTTTAATTTAAGGAAAGCTTGATTAGCATCTGAGTTCCAAACAAATTTAGCAGCATTTTTACCACCACTATTTAGTTTATTAAGCGGAGCAGCAATAGTGCTAAAATTAGGAATAAATCGACGGAACCAGCTACATGTTCCTAAAAATCGACGAACTTCTTTACGAGAAGATGGAATAGGGTATTCCAGAATAGAATCAATTTTTTTAGGATCAGCACAAAGACCGTGTTCATTTACCACGTAACCTAAGTATTTTAATTCGTTTTTAAAGAATACACTCTTTTCAAAGTTAATAGTTAGACCGGCATAAGATAGTTTTTCAAATACTTTGATTAGAAGCGATATATGTTCCTCGAATGATTCGCTAATAATAACGATATCATCAAGATAACAAAAGACTTTATTATCAAATTCAGGAGTAAATAACGTATCCATAAGACGTTGTTGAGTAGCTGGAGCATTAGTAAGTCCGAAGGGCATGACAACAAATCTGTACATTCCTCTACCAGGCACATAAAATGCTGTTTTATCTCTGTCAGCAGGATTTAGGGGAATTTCCCAAAAAGCTTTAGCAATATCAATGCTAGAAAGGTATTTAGCATTTTTTAAATGATCCAGTATTTCATTAATTAAAGGGAGACTATAAGCATCTTTTCGAGTAATTGAGTTAAGTTTTCTGCTATCGACGCAGAATCGCCATTCGCCATTCTTTTTAGGAGTTATTAAAACGGGAGATAACCAAGGACTCTCACATTTTTCAATAACTTTCCATTCAAGCATCTTATCAACCTCATTGATTAGCGCATGTTGTTTTACATGAGAAAGTCTATACGAGCGTTGTTTAATGGGAGGATTATCGCCAGTATCGATTTTATGACAAATTAGGTTAGTTCGACCTAACTTACCCTTTTCTTCAAAAGAAATACTTTTAAAACGATTAATGATATCATCAGCGATATCCTTCTGAGATTTGGAAAGATTATCGTAAGGTAAAATTTTTTATCGTCTGAAATTGCAAGACAATTATTATTAAATATTGTAGAAAATAAGTTAGGTACTAAGTTAAACTTTTTCCAAAAATCTACCCCAAGGATTAGTGAAGGAGTTATTTCTGGGAAAACGAAAGCTCTAATTAAGTGAGTTTGACCATTAAAAGTAATAGGAAGATCAAAGTGACCTAGAGATTTGAGTTTATGATTATTAGCAGTAGACACAACAACCGACTTAGACTTGGATAACGAGAAACCCAATTTCAGAATTTCAAGATGTGAATTTTTCCTAAAATAGTTAAAGAACTGCCACTATCTAAAAGTCCTGATAATGAAACATTATCAATTGATACATTGATAAAAGGACGATTAGAATCCTTTTCATTCTCATAGAGAACAGAAGAAGTTCTATAACAGAGGAAAAAGTTTTTTATTGTTAATAACCAATCATTCCAATCTTTTTGATTAAATTTATTATCCAAGTCACATTTTAGTTTTTGAATTAGTTGAAGATTTGCCTGCATTGCATTTAGGGCAATCAGGAGTTTTAACATCCTTTGTACCACATTTAAAACAAATTAAAAATCTAGGTTGAGGACATTCGTTAAGAGAATGACCATTGGTACGACAGCGTACGCAATAGATATTAGGGTTAGGAGATACACTAGCAGACTTATTAATTGTATTTACAGATTGCTTCGATTGAGGCTGAGAGTTATTTTTATTAAAGTAAGTATGTTTTTGAAACTGAGACTGAAAATTATTTTTGTTGAAGAATTGTTTAGCATTAGAAGTAGAAGGGAAGGTAATTTATAATTAAATTCTGAGCTAAAAGAATTATTTACATTATCAGGTTCCTTAAAGTTTTTATCTCTATCTAGAATTTTCTCATAACTTTGACAGGTATTGATCAAAGAAACGACAGAGTCAACATCTTTTAAGGCTACGAACATCGAATAACAAGGTCTTATGTTCCTTAGTAAAATTTCGAGTTTCTCAGACTCGGAAAGTTTTTTGGTAAGACGTGAGAACATACCGAACATAATTGAGATATAAATTACAATGGGTTCATTGTCACCTTGGGTTCGATTCCTGATGGCATTTAGTAGTTTATAGTCGTAGTCAGGTTCACCGAAGTCTCTTATCAAAAGATTAGTAACTTCGTCCCAAGTTAAGTTAGAATTTAGTTCTTTTTGAAATCTAAACCAATGTAAAGCATTGTCAGTAAAAATTTCGAAAGCTTTGTTTAGAAGTTTCTCTTTCGAAATATTTCGAGAAATACGAAATTCTTCTATTTTTTGAAGAAAAGATTTCGGACAGGTTTTACCATCATAGCAAATCTTTTTTAGGTCGTTTAAGGAAGAAGGAAGTACCAAATTTTGTAGGATTTCAGGATTGAAACTACTGAGAACAGTAGAAGAAGATTGAGGAAGAGGTGAAGTTGTAATTTGAGGAAGGGGTGGAGTGGGCGTGGAAACATTTTGCTCTGCGTTCAGAAAAGTAAAAGGTTCAAATCGTTTTTCAAGTTCGACAAATTTATCTTTGAGGACATCAAATTCTTCTTTTTTATCATTATGTAAATCTAAGTCAATTCTATCTAATCTATAGTGTAGATGATTTAAATAAGTCTCTATTTTAGGGAGAATTTTAGAGTTACCCGACTCTAGTGAGACTAATTTTAATTCAGTGTAAGTTAATGTAGCTTCAATCCCGTTGAGATCATCCTCAATTGGCAAAGGAGAATCTATAATGTCATCGCTTAATATAGATTGCGTAAGCGAAACGACTTGTTTTTTAATTGAGGGAGCTTATCAGCTGGTTCCTCCAGTCTAACCTTGACTTCGTATTCTAACTCGGCTTTATTGAGCAGACTATATGCAATTGGACGAGACATTTTAGTAGAAGTTTCGGAGTACTTGTACAAAGTAAAGTACCTAAGTATAGTACCTTAGTTTAGTAAAGAGTTAAAGTCAAGTTATAGAGTCTAGAGTCCAAGTCAAGTTAGTCAATAAAATAAATATTTATTGAATAAATATTGAGTATTAATGAGTTCAATGTGAAAAAAGAGACCAGTGTGAAGTTAATTTAGTGTTGAAGGTCGAGAATCTAAGCCAAAATTAAGAGAACGTGTAGGTGTGTTTTTAGAATTTAGAAGGAGAGACAGAGCCAAAAGATGCGATGGGCGCCAACTGTTATGTAGTAATAACAGATTTGTTAAGGAAATATTAATTTATTTATAATGAAGTAAAAAAATACAGTTTAAGTAAAAAACACTGAGGTAACGCGGCACAGGGGTATTGAGGTAACGAAATAAGGTAGGGTGAGGAATTTGGACGAGGACACGGGCAGCACGGCAGGCACGGCAGGCGGTAGGGAGCCTTGCCTTATCCACAACTGACGGCTCAGTAGGCACGACAGGCAGGTAGTAGGTGGCCTTGCCTTATCCTCTACTGACGGTACAGCAGGCACAGTCTGACGGTACAGCAGGCACAGTAGGATGGTAATGGGAGCCCGATGCTCTCGGCCGATGGGTAATGAGAGCCGGCTTCGGTCCTCAGGTCCACAGCAACAAGGTCTTCAATGAGGTTTAGATTTCCTCACGGTACGGTACGGTCCTCAGGTCCACAGCAACAAGGTCTTCAATGAGTTTTTAGATTGATGTTTTTACGACGCGAAGGCTTGCAGGGTCCCGGGGTCAGCCGGCCCCGGGACAAGACCTTTATTTCGCTCCGCGCTCCGATTTCTCGGAGAAGTGAAGACTGACCCGTTCTGACATTCAGTGTCTTTATATAGGCCTCGATTTAGAATTTCGTATTGCTTCATAATTTTCAAATAAAATACGAAATTAGAACATTTGCGAAAAAGGTTTACATAGAAATTTATAGAATTTTAGAAAAATAAAATCTGACATGCGACAACGCTTGACAATCATAGTTGTTTACAATGAAAAAACGCAAGTAAAAATTTACACAATTTAAAGAATTAAGTATAAAAAAGTGGAAATAAACACGAAATATATGTTGGGAAAACCAAAATAACATAAAATAACCAAAAATGAAGATATAGCGGTAAGTTTAAAGAAATATTCCCTAGCAACGTAGAAATTTTACTACAGAAAGTGTAAAAAAAGAACATTTTGAGCTAAATAAGTAATTATAATAGTAAAATAGACAAGAATAAAAAGTTAAATAAACATGAATACACTACAGTCCACAGGGGGCTATTATATCTTCGCACTTTGCACTGTCTAGATGTGCTAGTACTCTTAGTATGAGGTTAGAACTCGGGGAACTAGGTAAAATTGTCACAGAATGAGGGGACTGATCACTCTTTTGTTGCTATGTGATGCTTGCGCTGGTGTCTCCTATTAGTTTGTTTTATCACATACACACAAGAAAAATAAAAAAGACAATGAAACAAAAAAGATAGTAATGATTAGTAATAACATAATAATGAGTAATAAAATGAAGTTAGACTTACTTTGTACTCCCCCTTCCCCCCCCCCCCCCTAACTAAAGATGCCACAGAAATGAGCTGATCCATCCGTTGTCATAGCAAGAGAAGAGAGTTGGCCTGAGGTAGTAAGCCTTCGTGGCCTGAGGTAGTAGACCTCTGAGCTTGAGAGGGAGTAGGCCTTCGTGGCCTGAGGGGGCGGGCCTTCGTGGCCTGAGGAAGTAGGCCAACATGGCCTGAGGGAGTAATCCTCCGTGGCCTGAGGTAGTAGGCCTCCGTGGCCTGAGGTAGTAGGCCTTTGTAGCCTGAGGTAGTAGGCCTCCGTGGCCTGAGGTAGTAGGCCTCCGTGGCCTGAGGTAGTAGGCCTCCGTGGTCTGAGGTAGTAGGTCTCTGTAGCCTGAGGTAGTAGGCCTCCGTGGCCTGAGGTAGTAGGGCTCTGTGGCCTGAGAAGTAGGTCACCGTGACCTGAGAAGTAGGCCTCCGTGGCCTGAGGTAATTAGTCCTCCGTGGCCTCCGAAGCCTGAGGTACTGGTTGACTCCTTGACAGGCAGTCATTAATTTGTTTAACCTCCCCGGGAGGTAACATGCAGACAGCGTTATGTTCAACCTGTCAATCAGTTTCAACAGCAACATGCTGACAGCATTATGTTCAACCTGACAGTCAGTTACAACAATACTTCAACGCTGTTTCAACAGTAGCATGCCAACAGCATTATGTTCATCCTGTCAGTCAGTTTCAACAATTTTGTTGATAGTTCTAAAAACACCATCAAACGAGTATGCCTTGTTTTCGTGTCTGATAAATAAATTACAAAATAAAATAAAATTTATTTCAGGTAAACAAGTCCCATATCTTGTATATTATATTTTTCATGTGACATTATTTATTTACCATTCAATTAAATTAAAATAAAAAATAAAATATTTAAAACTGAATTGAAAAATACATGCTACGAGTTTGGTTGAATGAATATGGAAACAAGTTCTCCTGTTGGTAATTTATTGCAATACACACTGCAAACAGTGCATTTATGTTTGAATGCCTTGCTTTCTGAGAATCAGTCCATTTTTCTGATAGGTGAGCAACCCAGTCCGCATCCGCTGCGTCTGAGGTCAGGAAGTGAGTCACTTCTTTATGTTCAGTGGTATGAAGCTTTGCTTTATTGCTTCTAGCCACCATTTTAAATTCCGAGTTATTATTTTGATACTTTCCATTCCTTTGGTCTCCGAGACCAGAAGAATTTCAAGTGAACTTTTGTAGATTGCAGCGGTACAATTAAGGGGAAATCTTTTCTGTTGTATGATTTGCAACTTACTATAAGCCCTATTTTTTAATTTAGTAAAACTGAGCAAGCTAGTTCTCTTAGACTGACTTTTAGTAATTTATGTGTCCAGTATCTGTTAACTATTTGAGATGTCAATATTATTTTGTCCTGATGGGACAAGGGGTAGTTGTCCAAGTAAACAACAGTCTTATGACTCATGCTCGAAGGATTTCCGCAATCCAATTCGACACTGCAGCAACAGTTTTAAAGGCTGATAAGCGACTAATAGGAAGAGTAGGTACCTAATTGCCATATGGCATAAAGCTTGTCATAAGCCAATCTGTATCTGTTTGAAAGACATTGTTCCTCAATCTGGTTTCTGAACCAAGAACATCATTGAATAAAACCCTGGGTTCAATGTTGGAGGATGTTCCAAGGAATGTTCGGATTTTTAATCATCAATATGTTTGGATTGATTTGTTGTGTTGTTGAAGGGATAACCCCTCTGTTTTTAATTGTTTGCCTGTCTTTATGCCTCTGCCTGAAAATTTTAAACAACCCCTTCTGAAAAGTGAGTTATTGCTGCTCTGAAAATGGACTTTTGGTGTTGGCCATATATTTGCAACTAAAGGACAGTCTTTCTAATATTGGACTTATAACTCAATTTGTAAGCTTCTGAAAAGTGAGTTATTGCTGCTCTGAAAATGGACTTTTGGTGTTGGCCATATATTTGCAACTAAAGGACAGTTAGTCCGATCAACGAAGCTTTTGTAACCCGAATAATTCTCCCGCCTATGAAACTTGGCACATGGTGAAAATAGGTAATACAGATTATAGATATATAATAATCTAATAATTTTTATTACGAGAAGTTAGGTATTTTTACCTAAACATGAAAATCGTTTATAGCTCTCTGTGAAAAATTCCTCAGACTGAAATTCTTTCTGTATACGTACCTATGTACTACTTAGAATATGTTTATAAAAGTATCTAATTTTTTTCGATTTCAAAGATACCCAAAATTTAACTTTTAACATTTTGCTCTATAACTTCTACTGAAAAATTGCTCTGCTAGTTTTTATTTTTTAATACGCTTTTATTTACATAAATAAATAGCTTTAATAAGTTATCTTAAAGATTTTTTCTTTACGGTATTATAATTATTATTTTTCCGTAATTACGTTGTGTGAATAATTGCTCAGGCAAATTAATTACGTTTCTTAGTTAGGGGTCGCTCTATTATAATAGATTTTTCAATAATCTAATTAAAATTCAACTAAATAGCAAGTTTTTAAAATATCAATTTGTTAATGCCGAGTATTCACCGTGCCGCTTAGCAGTACGGGCGCGCGGGAGTGCAGAGGGGTGCGGGGCGCTCGCGCAGAAAAGCGCGGTGCCCCAGACCGGCCGCGTAGCAGTTGTGTGTGTTTGCGTATACCGTGTACTTTGTACCGACTTGTACGAGACTGGACGTTTGCCTCAATTGTATTTACAAAAGTGACACTTGCATCAATAACATTTTGCGAAAGAGACCTTTTGTAAATGTGACCTTTTGCGAAAGTTTTCTTTTGCGAAAGTGATCTTTTGCGAAAGTGACGTTTTGTGCGAACTGCGAATGTGACCTTTCGCAATAGTTACTTTATACGAAATTGACCATTCGCAAAAGTAACATTTAGCAAAAGTGACCGTTTGCGAAAGTTACCATGCGAAAGTGACATTTTGTGAAAATGATCTTTTGCAAAGATGTCTTTTTGCAAAGTGACTTTTTGCATTACCTGTTAATAAAAAATAAATATGCACTTATTTATTGTATTTATAAAATAGGCCCAGGCGCAAAATGTCTCTTTCGCAAAATGTTCTCTAGTCCTATAATGTCTCTTTCACAGAATGCATCTTTCTCAGAATCGCTAACACACCTAATAACAATAAGCAGGGGATGGAAGTTAGTATGAAACTTTGTCATTTTGAAAGTGAAAGTGAAAATGAAATTTTAGATTCATGTTTCTGTTGCAAAAGGTCACTTCTACATAAGATAACTGTGCGCAGAGAATCCGGGACAAACGAAGTGGCGGGAAGATTCTGTACCGGAAAAGACCGGGTCTTAAAAACAGACCGGATCTTAAAATGGCGGTAAATCGAAATAACGGTAAGAACTTGACCCGGCACTACGTCTGTCCGACTAGAACCTAACCTAACCTATACACAGTCTGCTACCACTATAGCTTATAAAGGGAGCTATAGAACCCTAAATCATTAAACCTAACCTATAAACTATAACTATAAATTTGATCTTCAACTCACCAAGTTGACTTTTCTTTTGGTCCAAGTGGGGGTGTCTTCGGAGGAGGAGGTGGTGGTCCCTAAATCACCCAACCTACCCCATGAGATCTCAATCCCCAGAACAAATAATTAGATTTCTTCCCGAAGGTTCACTCGGCAACAGGATTCAGCGTCCCCAGGCAGCCACAGTTCACGTCGTTCACAACAAACAGTCAAAATAAAGGCTTTTTGCACAAACACAACCTTAATAGTTATTTAACAACGATGAAGTACAATACAAACGATGATTACAATTAAATAAAATTAACACGCCACGCCACGCGGCTACAAACGAAACATGCAAAATGGTGGCCGAGGACCTGGCCGTTACTTCGCGCGACACGGCCTCGCGCGCGCAGTCCAAAACCAATACTGAATTCAAAATGGTCGCTCGGGCGGAAGCCGTCTGCGCAATGTTGCCAGGAGGCAAACGCAATGGCTATACTAAAGCCAGCTATACACGGCGCAGCTACCATGCGACAGTGCATAGATTTTATAAACATCAACACTTTTAATAAATAAATATAAATAAATATATACTGTCCGTATCACACAGATTGAGTTAGCCCCAAAGTAAGTTCGAGACTTGTGTTATGGGATACTAACTCAACGATACTATATTTTATGACAAATACATATATAGATAAACATCCAAGACCCAGGCCAATCTGAAAAAGATCATTTTCCATCTTGACCTGACTGGGGTCGAACCCGGGACCTCCGGTGTGGCAGTCTGGCGTGATAACCGTTAGGCCACGGAGGTCGTCAACTTTTATTACAAACATCCCCCCGTCCCGGTCTGAGAAGCAGACCGCTAGCTTACTCTACGGGAAGGCGGGCGAGAGAGGTCACAGCTCTCCTTAAAATCGAACCGTCGACCAACACCTCAGCCACACGCGGAGTGCCATCTCCGCCAAGAATCAAACGTAATATGCGAGCTCGTCGCCAAAGCAATGAGGGCAAATTTGCCTCTTTTAACAATACTAAATCACCCTCCCTGGAAGGCTCAGTCCTGTCTGTCCACTTCACTCTTTGCTGCAGCAAATGCAAATATTCAAGCGACCAGCGACGCCAAAAGTCCTGGCTCATTTGCTGCAACATTTGAAAACGCGACAACCGATATACGCGTTCATCCTTCCAAGGGTATTCGGGCAGGGCATTCAAAGGCCCTCCCACCAAAAAATGACCAGGGGTGAGAGCTTCCAGGTCATTTGGATCTGGAGATAGCGGACAGAGAGGACGAGAGTTGAGGACCGCCTCAACTTTACAAAAAACCGTGGCCAGCTCTTCAAAAGTTAGAGCCGTTTCTCCGATAATGCGGCGGAGGTGGGTTTTTGCGGATTTCACAGCCGCTTCAAAAATCCCTCCCCAATGGGGGCAACTTGGGGGACTAAACTTCCAGGTTATTCCCCTTTGAGCAGCAATTTGACTTAAACTAGTACAATTCTTATCAATAAATTCACAAACATCCTTAAGATAATTTACAGTTCCCTTATAGTTTGTGCCATTATCAGACCTAATAAGGGAAGGTAGACCTCGACGCGAAACAAAGCGATCCAACGCGGCGACGAAGGCCTCCGTAGTCAGAGCCGATACCACCTCCAAATGGACAGCCTTGGTGGCCAAACAAACAAATACACACAAATAGCCCTTCACAATACGGGCATTACGAAAGGGAGAAGCCTTGATCGAAAAGGGACCGGCAAAATCGGTTCCAACGCCGTCAAACGGTCTCGAAGGTCGGATTCGATCAGCGGGCAAATCACCCATCTGTGGTTGCATCGTGGATGCCTTCAACCTATAACATGCAATACATCGAAACAGGACACTACGGATTGCTCTTCGGGCAGACAAAATCCAAAACTCGCGTTGCAAAATAGCCAACAAAGCATTGCACCCAGCATGGGCGTTACGAATGTGTCGATCAGACACCAAAAGCTGCACCAAGGGTCCGCCCTTGGGCAACAACAGAGGATGGCGAGTCTCATATGGAAGATCCGCCTTCCGGAGCCTGCCTCCAACCCGAAGAAGCCCATCCGAGTCGATGTACGGGTTCAAACGAGCGACCGCGCCCTTCAACTTAGCGCGTGCGTCGCGCAAAATATGAAGCTCTGACTCAAACCGTCCGGTCTGCACGACACGGACCCAATGCAACAATGCGCTCCGGCGCTCTTCTGCACCTGCAATCGGCTCCAACCGCTTTGCCTGTGGGTTTCTACAATTATGTATGAAACGCTTAATCCAACTGGTAACACCCAGAAGCTTATCCAAACTGCTATACCGAGCAAGTAGCCAATCCGGCTCCGACGTCGTCTCAGCGACTACAGCATGTACACGGAGCCCAGTCAAACTCAAAGAAGTAACATCTGTCTGACAGACAGGCCAAGAAGTTTCTGATCCCATCAGCCACTCTGGACCCCACCAGAGCGGGTGTGACACCAATTCTGGTGCCGTACAACCTCGGGAAGCACAGTCCGCTGGGTTAAGCTCTCCCGGCACATGTCTCCATGTTATATCAATTCCAATATTTTGAATTTGGGAAACCCTGTTTCCAACAAAAACCTCCAAGGTATGTGGGGCCGCGCGCAACCATGCAAGCGCGACCTGGCTATCCGACCAGGCGAAGATGTCTCGTATCTCGACCGTGGCCGCCAGCTCACTGGCAACGTGATGTAACAATTTAGAGAGAAGGTGAGCTCCACTCAACTCAAGCTTGGGAATAGTCAGCCTAGTCCTGATGGGGGCGACCTTGCTCTTCCCTAACAAAAGCGAGACATTGACCCGGCCATCGGCGTCAACTATCCGCATATAGACTGACGCGGCGTAGCCTCGCTCCGACGCGTCACAAAAGCCATGCAGGCTGGCTCGATATTTCCCGGGGGCAATATTCGACGAGGCAAGGCAATCCGATTGACTTCCTTAATCGATGAAAACAACTCGAGCCAATCATCCAATGGAGGACCAAACAGCGGCTCGTCCCACGAGACGCCAAAAGTCCAAAGTCTCTGAAGAAGACACTTCGCAGAGAATATTACTGGACTGATCCAACCGCTTGGATCAAACATACGAGCTATTACTGACAACACCGTTCTCTTAGTCCAGACCTTTGGTATTTCCAAGTCCACTTGGAATGTAAAAATATCGGTTAGCGGCTGGTACTGCATGCCCAGCACCGCTATCCTGTTGGGATCATCTACATCCTCAAACAGGTGAGGGTTCTGTTGGTGATCCTCCGGGATCCCTTCTAGAACTCTAGGCTCATTGGACAACCACTTACGTAGCTCGTAGCCACCCGTTTTCAATATTTCAATCAATTCATCCCGCAGTAGGAGGGCCTCCTCAATACTTTGGGCTCCGGTGCACACGTCATCGACATACAAGTCACGTGACAGCACGGAAGCCCCACGGGGAAAGCGGATCCGTTCCCGCTCTGCCAATTCAAGCAATGATCTGATGGCGATATAGGGACTAGATTTCAAACCATACGTGTTTGTGTTGAGTTCATACACCGTCACAGGATCCTCAGGGCGCTCACGCCAGAGTATCAACTGGAATCGCCTGTCCTCAGGATGTATGACTGTCTGGCGGAACATCATCCGGATGTCCGCACCAAAAACCACTTGATGTCTTCTAAAGTTCAAGATGATGTCAATTATGTCCCTATGCAATTTGGGACCCGAATGCAAACACAGATTCAACGAAACCCCGTTCGAAGTGGGTGCGGACCCATCGAAGACGGTCCTCAATTTGCCTGTTGAGGCCTTCACCACCGCGTGGTGGGGCAAAAAATAATGCTCAGTTGAGCTCCAATCAACTCGAGCCGGAGACATGTGACCCAAATCCTCGTACTCGCGCATAAATTCAATATATTTATCGCGAAGTACGTGGTCGCGCTGCATGCGTCGCTCCATGGACAGCAGTCGTTTCTCCGCAAGCGCCCTACTTTGCCCTAGGCTAGGACGTGTAGCAACAAATGGTAATCTAGTTACAAACCGACCGGAGGGCAACCTCTCCGTGGTTGATCGAAAAAAGGCTTCGCACTCAGCGTGTTCCGGATCCATCCTGGAACTCATAGGTGGCTCCTCCACCTCCCAAAACCTTTGCATGGTCTTGAGGGTAGATAAACTACGCTCTGCTACCAGAAAATGTGGTCTATGTAACAAAAGGAATACAAACAAACAAAAGGCCTTATTTAAACTAAGTATATACTATGAGGCCTTATCAAACAAACTACATACAAACTATGAGGCGTTATCATACAAACTACATACAAACTATGAGGCCTTATCAACTACGCTCTGCTACCAGAAAATGTGCGGCAGAGATTCCGGACAAACGAAGTGGCGGGAAGAATTCTGTACCGGAACTTTACCGGGAAAAAACCACCGGTAAAAATAAGTACCGGGAAAAAATCTCCACGCGGCACCACGTCTGTCCGACTAGACCCTAACTAACTTAAGCTATACGCAGTCTGCTACCACTATAGCTTATAAAGGGAGCTATAGAACCCTAAATCATTAAACCTAACCTATAAACTATAACTATAAATTTGATCTTCAACTCACCAAGTTGACTTTTCTTTTGGTCCAAGTGGGGGTGTCTTCGGAGGAGGAGGTGGTGGTCCCTAAATCACCCAACCTACCCCATGAGATCTCAATCCCCAGAATAAATACCTTGCTTTCTTTACGAGGGTTCACTCGGCAACAGTATTCGGCGTCCCCAGGCAGCCACAATTCCCGTCTCACAACAAAAATAAGTCAAAAATAAAGGCTTTTTGCACAAACACAACCTTAATAGTTATTTAACAACGATGAAGTACAATACAAAACGGGGATGATTACAATCAAATAAAGTGTACGCCACCGCCACGCGGCTGCAAACAGACCATAAGCAAGATGGTGGCCGAGGACCTGGCCGTCACTTCATTGACACGGCCTCGCGCGCGCAGTCCAAAACCAATACTGAATTCAAAATGGTCGCTCGGGCGGAAGCCGTCTGCGCAATGTTGCCAGGAGGCAAACGCAATGGCTATACTAAAGCCAGCTATACACGGCGCAGCTACCATGCGACAGTGCATAGATTTTATAAACATCAACACTTTTATTACAAACAATAACTATCATAACACGTTTACAAAAGTTACCTTATGCGAAAGTGACCTTTTACGACATAAACTTAAGCAATGACCTTTTGCGAGAGTGATCTTTTTCAAAAGTGACCATTTTCGAAAGTGAAGTTTTGCGAATGTGACCTTTTGCGCAGTAAAGTGACACATTTTGTGAAAGTGCCTTTTGCGCAAAGTAACTTTGTGCAGAAAAAAATGACATTTTGCGAATGTGCGGGACCTTTTTGAAATCAAACTCCAAAAATGGCAAAATAAAAATCGAATCGGAGATATGTTCATTGTAATGTTAATACCTACATGGTTAATACGCACAATCGAATCTTCAAATGATACGTTACAGGTTAATATTCGCAGTGTAGACCACCAACTTAAACAATCTACTACTATTTTATCTAAGCGAAACTCACGCGGGCGAAAGTCACAGGTAAAAGCTAAGTAATCCTATGTAAAGTCAATTCCAGCTTTTTAGGGAACGTTCCCAGAAACAAGGGAATGTTCCCCATACATGCAATGTCGGGAATATCTAGACATATAAGTCCCCGGGAATATTCTGAAATTGGAAATATGCCGGGGAGCGTTCCCGAAAAGTAGGAATATTGAAGATTTTTTGAAAAATGTTGTAATTATTATCTGAGGATATGTATTATTTAGATTATTTTATTATATTAGAAGTGATAAAAACCGCAATTATAAATTTTAATTGCAATATTCCCTAATATTTCCATTTTTGGGGAACGTTCCTGAACGTTGGGAAGCGTTCGGGGAGCGTTCCCCTTAGATTTCCAGGAGGGAATATTCCTTCGTTCCCGGGGCAACTGCACTATCACTAGTTTTATTTCGAAATATACCTACCTACTTCCTTGTTACAAATGGCATAAGGTAATAGAAAACTCGCTATGGACATGCGCTAAACTTTTGTTACAATTTCAACCTTACAAGAGTAGTATTAAGATAACGTTTAAGCTGACTTTAGGCCGCTGACTTTGAGCGCGAACTGCATTTCGTCTGCCGTTTAGTAATTCCTTAAGAAGTATATTATCGTTCGAAAATTTGTTAGATTATTATTGATAAATCTGTTTTAATATATAATCAAATGACCAATAGATATAGGTAATGGGCAGATAATTTTTCAAGCATGTCGTAATTAAGCAAAATTAAAAAAATATATGTTTCAAAATGAAAAACTTTTAGATAACTGAGAAAAGCTATGCATTTGAACATATAAAAGCATATTGAAAAATAAAACCAGCAGAGCAATTTTTCAGTAGAGATTATAATACAAAAGTTAAAGTTAAATTTGGGGTATCTTGAAGTAGAAAAAATATTAGATTCTTCTATATACATATTCTAAGTAGTACATAGGTACGTATAGAGAAAGAATTTCAGTCTGAGGAATTTTTCACAGAAGAGCTATAAACGATTTTCATGTTTAGGTAAAAATACCTAACTTCGTCGTATAATAATAAGTTATTAGATTAGGATTATTGCTTATATCTATAATCAGTTTTACCTATTTTTACCATGTGCTAAGATTTCCATAGACAGAGAGAGAGAGAGAGAATTATTCGGAAGAATCTCCATACAACAGGAAACTCCTCGTTGATCGGACTAAGTCTTTCTAATATTGGACTTATAACTCAATTTGTAAGAGTTGTATTTCCAATTATCAACTTAATCTTTATTATTGTAATAAGATCTTTGTAACTAGTGTATTTTTGTCCTTCTTTTCTTAAGCTGGTGTGTTTAACCACACATACTTAGGACTTATTTGTTCAAAGATAGGGTAGGAGTGTTAAGAATTATTTTCAAACTTATCTAATATAAATTTCCAGTAAACCGTTATACAAACACGCTTGATCCAGGCTCGTGTACTAAATGGTTAGTTCATCTGGCTTAGCCTCCCAAGGATAAAGTTTTGACTTTCTTGTTTCAAGGATTTGTCAAAAAATTCGGCTTGAAGGTTATAGGTATTGGGAGCTGCAGGAGCTAGATAGATAAGCCACCTCTTATTATTACTACTTAATGTAATCACGAGAGGTAGTGTCGGAGTACTTATACAAAGTTAAATAAACTTACAAGTTCGAATCAGACATAATAATAAGTCTGCCGACATTTTTTCCGTAATGGGAATGCTGAGTTTCGGCGAAGGTCTGGTGAAGTTATTGCTCGCTGAAACCGCCACAGCGAAGTCGCGTTCTGCTGTGCCTCAGGAGCAGCAAGAAGTGTGAATATAATCGATCTTTTCGTCATTTACTTGTACAAATATCACTTTTAAACCACTTTTCACTTATTTTACACAAAAATTATAAACCTTTGGCGTGGTAAAATCACAAATCGCTATGAGAAATCAATATCCAAACATGATTATACAAGCACTAAGTGCAAAGCCTTCGTGAGTAAAAAAGTAGAAACTTCGAAGAGGATCCAGAGACAATTCGGTAATATTTTACCATACAAACAAGGTATGATCTCAAATAGCTTTCTTCGTTAATATAATACTGTGTCGAAGGAATATAATAGGAAATTTAATTATCTACAAGATTTTGTGAGAACACTTTCTAACTAGCAAAATGCATCTTATTGACGAAAATATGAGCCTAAATCTGAAAAGTTTTTTTAAGATCATGCGGGCGCGGAAACTTGGCAATTGTGCCTCTTTTTCCATGTAAAACTTATCGCTGGAACAACTTAAAACTTTAGAAATTAATTCCCGTGTGCGAAGTCCGACTTCATTTACTCACTCATTTTTCAAACTTTTCTTATGCGTAGTTTATTGGGTCTTAATTTCCATTGCAGTTTAATCAAAACAATAAAAATACAAACGAACAACAATTTAATATTGTTGACAGCATTGACAACTGATGATGTACAGTCGGCCACAGACAAAAGTATACCACCTCCATCTTAGTATGAGGGCAGCCAGCGGGTCGATCGCCGTAATTCTATGAAAAGCACCATTAGTCGAAGTCTGATGACGTGCATATGTACGCATACGCGAAGAAACTCAATGCCAAACGTCGGTATCGCCGTAAAATAAAACTACATCGTCAACTTGTCGCGTACACTGCGCGTCTACTTTCACCTACCGCGTGAAACCAGCGTATATTTTAAATTCTTGCCGTACGCAAGTTTTGACAATTTTCTTGTCGATTATTCGTTGAGTAATCGATTATTTACCCACAGAATAAAGTTCTTATTACAGGGCTATATCACGTTTAATGACCTAGGATCTAAGTTTTGTATACACAAAACAAATCACTTTATTTTGGTCTAAGCATAGCTTAAAAATGGTATTAAAACGAAAATATTTAACAATACAAAATGTGGATGTATGAATTTAGTCTCTTTGCATACCCTCCCATGAAGAAAAATGCACTGTTGATTGATGATGGTTGGTTGAGTTGGAGGTTACGTTTGTTTATGTTTAGCATGCAAGAATTGAATATTTGTATTTCGCTCGGGGTTTTTGTTCGGAGCTATTTTACTTGATATAGTAAGCTATAAGTATATAACTATTGTACTAGTAAGTTGGCGTTTAATTGGTTTGCAAAAACGGCAACTACTAAAATAACTTATGAGAGATTGTGTGAGTTTTTTTACTTTTGTATAGATTTACGGATCATGTTTACTTATTTCATATATTTTAGACCGAGACATTCAAGACGACCTACGAGGAGGTTGAAGGAGGAAGTGGTGTCTCAAACTGAGGCCAAAAATAATTGTGCAAAAATTAGAGGAGTCAAGACAAATCTGTTAATAAGATTTGCGAAGGCACACAGCTTTTAGCTGGAAGCGAGAAGCAATTGGCAGCTTATTTGGCTTAAAATGCGTTTGCCCATTCCATGCGGTTAGGAAAAATGGTAAGCTTATCATTATTTAAAGTCATGAATGAGAAAAAGAAAAAGAGCTTTTGAAATTATGAATGTAAAGATAGTATACCTACTGCTATTTAAAAATGTATAATTTGCTTACAGAATAAACGTTGCTGCTGTCGTTGTTTCAAAGATGAAGCTAACCAAGACTCTCCCTAAAGAAGTATAGTGTAGAATTTTGAGAAGTGAAAACAATAAACAATTTTTAATTAAATTTTAAATTTGTTTTATTAGATTTAATATAGTCAAAAATGTTTTATTGAAACTTGGCTCTTTCAAAGAAGGCTCTCGTTCACGTCCAAAAGCTAAGAGCTCGCCTTGCCTCGATACGACGGCGGCGTCGTCGTCTCGTCGCCGGATGATCTTCCCGATTCGCCAACCATCCGCTTTTGCCAACACAAATCGTTTGTATTTGAAATTTTGACACCTGAAAAAAATGCGTGGAATAGGTATGAAATTATAAGGTAGGAAAGAACATTACTCGGTAATGTTCTTTCTGTTTTTTACTATAATTCTGGAGGAAACGATATAAAAGGTACTAACAAGCTTTGTAAAGTTAACTATCCATGTACGTCTGCTATGCGTCAGCAACACTCGATAAACACTGCAAAGTGACATCTCATTTGGCATTTCTGAAACGTTAAAATTTAGCGCGATACCGTTTCAGTGCGTGTTCGTGCATTACAAGAAACGCGTATGGAGTCACGGCGATACGGCGGTGCGCTTCGCAGTTTAGGTGAGCTCTGACGCCAGCTATGTTGACGTGTATGTCTATTATTTGATTACGGCAATACGAAATCGATCGTTAAGATTTCAAACGCAGTCAAGACGCGCTGCTATAAAATTACGGCAAATGGCCCAGCTGTTCTTTGTTTCGAAGCGCGTCGTCTCGTGTCGCGCGTGTGTCGTCTGATTCACTCTAATGTTGGTTTTCTCTGTCTACGGTTTAAGTATCATGCAAATTTCGTCACTTAAAATAAACCTTCATTGGCTCAGCTTTAATCCTCATTGAGCGTAGATTGAAAGACTGACAGTTTCCGAATCTTACGAACGAATGGTATGTGTTGTGTTGTGTAGTGTTTAATGTATTTTCTTTATGTTAGTTTAATTTTATATGTGCTAGTGACCAACATAATATTGATTTTTAATTAATTTATCTGGATATCTGAATGATAAAAAATTAAACAAAATCAGTCAATAGGATAGGGTAATAAATTTTTATTTGTAGAACAACTTAATACAATATATAATACCATATTATATGTTAATTCATTACAATGTTATGAGTTGTATTTGATTTATACTTTATTTTTACATTGTTACTTACAATTTATTTCTTACCTACAGACTACTAATACTTTCTTATGTTTGAGTCGGATAAGGAGATCGCTTAATGATGAAATTAATTGAATAAACATGTTACATAGTAAGAAAATCTTATTTTTGTAACAATAACATCACTCTCATCACTTATTATTAATTAAAATAGAAACTCATCCAAGTAAATAAGAATATAAACATAAATAATAATATACACCTAGTCCATTTATTGGCTATTTACTCATTTAAAAAATACAACCAACTTAAAGACCTCCTCTTTTGGTTTATGAAGCGATGAAAACTATAACTTCAAGTAGTGGCTTCACATTTGTTATCGATAACTCCTAGTAGCCATGTTAATGTATACCACAGCTTACCATAATATTTCCTATCCCTCCATAATATTTTACGGCCATCCTTATCAGACTTAAATGTTTTTTTTATCAATAAATATACCGATTTAAATATTATGAATCCAATCGAAATTTAAATATTGCCAGCAAACTGAACTCTGCACCCTTTCCGCTGTTGCGCGAGTATCAGCTCAATCTTCTCTTACCAGCTTGTAACATTTGCCTTCAGATATCCTCACGCTCTCTAAAGATAGCTCAGTTTTAACGACGATTTTTCTGTTTTGAGAGTAATGGTTGTTGCGAGATTACTCTCATAAAGAAAAGCTGTAATTTATCGATGACGTGACTATGCGACAGGCAATAGTCCACTTCTTAAACACTGCATAACACTAAAGTCCACAGAATCGAGACACTTAACGTATCTAAAAAAATAAATTAAATATTAACTTTAACCCTTACTAACCCATATCTATTTAGCTTAATTCCTTAATAGCTCAAAGGTAATACTTATGGTTATATCCATTTCACGAGCACCAATACTCATATTTGTTCATAACAGAACAATAATTGTTGCTGGGTTTAACAAACATTGTTAATTGTATAATTTTATACTTTTAAAGAATACAGAGATGACCACAATTAATACGAAGTCACTCGATGTGCGTATTATAAGACAGCTAAACGCCAGCTAAATCACTTGAGAATTTATGCTGCCTCATGTTCCAATTCCAACCTTCAATCGTTCCTTCGTTTATATTTCTCGCGAATGTCATCAGGGATACCCACTTTAAAATAATAATTATCAATGACGACGTTACTGATAACATCGGTACCACCAATACAAAACACGCCTGTTACCGAGATAAGTATAAGAGAAACGAGTGAGTCATTGCTACTACGTATTTCGAGTTCCATTGCTGCACACGCAAGGAAATATTTCACATGGAGCTGCAAAAGCGGTAACTTATAACGTCATGTAGATGTTTTACGAATATTGTAAATTTTATAAGGTGGTATACTTTTCTTTGTGGCCGAGCAGCCGCTATTGCATACGTTTGGTGTTGCCAGACACATCATAAATGTTAGTTCCTCGAACATTAATGTCACGACTTTCAGACAAACTGTAAGTACTTGTCGTGTATAAAAAATAAAAAAATAAAAAGTGTATGTGTGGAGTGTGTGTGTGCGCGCGCAGGGATCTCCAGCCATTTGGAGCGGAGACGGGCAATATCCCTCGGCGCAGAGAGATTATACACGAACAATTACTTTAGAGAGAGCCGGATGTAGCGTGCTTCAAGGATAGAGCCTCGTACTTTTGAAGTACAAGGACCTCTTGTCTAGTAAGCCTTGAGTTCTGGGAGTCATGCGGCAGGGTGATATCATTAATACAATATGGTTGGGATAGAATATAGCATTTTATTCCATAAACACCAATAGCCGCTGAAGGCGGGGACAGTTACATCAATACACAAATCAATTCTGATAAGTCTTTTGCCGCAATAAAAAGTTAAAATTAACATAAATACCAAATATGGGGTACTCTGGCCAGGCCCGTACACAAACGTCTGCGCGCACTTAGAATGTTGTCCTGGTCCACCATTATGATCCGTTGAGTTCAAACACTGGTGCTGGTCGCGTACTCAAAGCGGCGTGGCGCTCTTGCAACGCTCCGTTGCTATGCGGGATAGTAGACGCTGGCTGGACCTTCCGAGGTTTGCGCTGAAGGCCACTACGAGGGACATCGGATCTGGAGGCGGCGATGCGGCGCTTAGGAAATAAGGTTAGGATCCGTGTGCTGCACCTTGGGGTCGCCGACGACGGGGCCTGCACCGTGGCATGCGGTCCACGGTCCGGGAGAACCCGCACCCTCTGGTGATGGGAAGACACTCCAGGAAGCGCCGCCAATTCCATACGTGGCCGGGCGGGCACGTGGATATCAAGCAGCTCATCCTCCTGACAACTTCGTGGCGGCAAATATCCCCTGTGTCCTTGCGCGTATCACAGCGGATTTTAAAGCTAAAGGTTAAACTATAGTCCCATGACGGGGTGCCGAGGGCGGCGAAAGTGAAAAAAACCTCAAAAATTGGTAATGATTTTGCTCAAGCCATGTTACATGTCGTGGCAGCGGCCACCCAGGAAGAGAGCGAATCGACTCCCACTCGATTTGACATTTCGTCTTGTCACGCCTCTTTTCTCCCTTAATTCGGACGCACGTCAAACCAACCTTTAATATTCTTTAAAAGAACTAACGCTTAAATAAGAGTATTTATTCGTTGAATATTATAATAATCTAAGTCGACGATATTAAAGTGAGAATCAATTAAAATTCTACAACAATTCTACCATGATTTTCTTATTTTTTTATGATAAGAAAGGTTTGTGTTAGGACCCTGAGAGACGGAACGTGTGTCACCAGCTGTCAATGTCAGACGTCCAACTCTGTAGATCTCAGTTGACAGTCTAATCTAATCATGGAATGTTTTGTTATGAATGTTTAGTTTTGATATAATTCCGTAAGTACACAAAATCGCGTCGAGTTATTGCTACCAATGGTTTCGGCGTGACTCAAAAAGAACGTTTTTGATGTGCGGGTCTCCCTGTTTTCTTAATAAGTGTTGTAAAAACAACATATGAAATTTGTGTACTGGTGTGTCACTTTCCCCATTCAATTTGTCTGGAGACCAATGGATTTGAATATACCTGCTATTGTGGTGAGTCGAGAGCCTATCATGCAGGTAATACGCCATAGGAATAGTATCCCAATATATCAACTAAATTCACCTAAAATATGACATGCAAAGTTGACCAGTTAGAAGTTCAAAATAAGTCTGTAGTTATCACTACAATACCCCCCTTTTCGGCAAAGAGGTTAAGTCGTACTTAGCCGAAACAGCCGGGGTAACCGGAGAAAACATTCACCTATCCTACGGCAATATATTTCTTAATATAAAACTATCAGCTATATATGAGAAACTTCAACTCATGCTATTTCATATATTAAACTAAAATATATGTTCTAGAGTTCTAAAACTAACTCAATTTATGTTGAGTGTCAGGAATACAGCGTCTGGCCAGACCGCTGCAATTCCCCCTGCATTAAAAAAATCATACTTGGATTTCTAATGAGATAATCGCAAGTAGCATACTAATAATAAAGAATTATCTTAAGTAATATAGTTCTTACTTTATGTATAATAAGAAAAACTATTTTGAAATTTAATTAAAATATATGTAATCTAGCATTCCTACATAATGTACTGAGTTAGTAATTAAATTGTAAACCTAATAAAGTCTTTAAACTAATGGAGAGATCTCACATAAATAGAACCATTTAAAGTGTATAGCCGTTGGGCTGACATTGTATGAGGGAAAAAACTTATTTTCCTTTTTTTCTCCAAAAATTAAGGAGTATTAATCCACTTATCCTTATATTTACTCTGGCGCCTAGGAGTGTGTAGTTACAAAAGAAATTGGTTTTCATGAAAACGCTTGACAAAGAAATTTCACATGTGAGTCATGTCATATGTGAAAAATGAGGCTCTAATTTGGTTATACCAATCCAAAATAACAAAAAAGTTCAAGATAAGAAAGTTGCTAGCTAGGGGACACACCTTCCTTGTGAGACTTTTATTATGTCCTTGACATGGTATTTTCCAACTTTACCGGTTTCTATCTCCTGAAGGTCGTAAACAACATCCGAATGCTTCCTGACAACTTTACATCACAAAGCGCGGTGCTAGTTTAGCGGAGAAGAAATGAGCTGAACGACTGGTCATTTGAAGGTATTAACGAATTTGGAATGTTGCCTCTTTTCGGCAACATGCCATCCGTCATTATCTCCCGACCTTTAGCTAACAAAAAAATGGTGTGTGCCCGGTGGCTTAACATTAATAATGCTATCCAAAGATAGCTACCACTAAGTAAGTCCAGAAAAACATTTCAGTACTTTTATGTTCTTGGAAGTGTTTCGACTACACCTAAAATCATTAATTCTAAGAAAAAAATATGTGACGTCTGAGTCACCCAGAAAATTTTAAATTCCACGACCTCAAATGGTCCTCCTTTAATATGTGAATAACGCGTTCGTCATCTTCCCTAGTCTCCGTAACATAGGTAGTCCTACCTCGTTGAGTTGGCTTGACGTACTAAAAACCGGGAGCTCCTAGTTGGAGAGAATGTGGGTTGTAACGCTTTAAGTGTGGAAGGGCCGGGTGGGTGGGTTGTCAATTGCACCTCCCCAGGTGGTCGTGTATTAACAAATGAGGAAGTAGTAGTGGTAGGTGGTTTGTGTGCTCTCCCCACTTACTTCGTGATATTGCTCTTCCCTTTCGCCGTCCGACATGTAGTGACAAATATGTGAGGTTATATGTGTCAGGGTATGTAATAGGTTATAATAATTGATAAATTTCTAAATAGAATTACAGGTTACTCCCTGTCAATAAAAATAAATTAGCTCTCAAATTGAGATTAAATAGGAATTATGGCTGAGCGCTATGCTTCTTATTCATAGCGAAGCCCAAATAAAATATTAATTATTATATTATTAATTATAATATTATTTAGTAATATTATAATAATTACTATGAATTGTATTAAATGTATGCTTACAACCCTGTCGCATATAAACCTAACATACACTAAGTATAATAACTTTACCAGTCAATGATATCACCAAAATTTCAAAATAACAAGTGAGCGAGTTTAAAAAATTTAAAAACTATTTTTTAGAAAAAACTGCCACTCTCACAGGACTCAAAGGCTCAAAAATATAGTAGTTCGGGCGCCATTGTCGTGTATAAAAAATAAAAAAAAATAAAAAGTGTATGTGGGTGTGTGTGTGCGCGCAGGGATCTCCAGCTATTTGGAGCGGAGACCGAGCCAATATCCCTGCGCAGAGAAGTTATACACGAACAATTGCTGAGAGAGAGCCGGATGTAGTGCTCAGGATAGAAGGCCTCGTACTTTTTGAAGTACAAGGACCTCTTCCCCATCTAATGCTTCAAGGTTCTGGGAGTCATGGGCAGGACGATATGTTATTCACAATATGGTTGGGATAGAATATAGCACATTTTATTCCCATAAACACAATAGCCGCTGAAGGCGAAGGCACATGTTACATCCAATACCAAAATCTGGTAAGTCTTTGCCGCAATTAAAAGTTAAAATTAACATAAACCAAATGCTGGGGTACCTGGCCAGGTCCGGCCACAAACGGCATCTGCGCTTGCACTTAGAATGTTACTGTCCCGTCCACCATTATGATCCGTTGGGTTCAAACACTGGTGCTGATCGCGTCATCTCGGCGGCGTGGCGCTCACCACAGCACTCCGTTATCATGCGGGATAGTAGACGCTGGCTGGACCTTCCGAGGTTTGCGCTGAGCCACTACGAGGACATCGGATCGGAGGCGGCGATGCGGCCTTAGGAAATAAGGTTAGGATCCGTGTGCTGCGCAGCAGGGTCTGCCGACGACGGGGCCTGCACCGACTGGCATGCAGTCCACAATCTGGAGGTACCGCACCCTCTGGTGATGGAGGAGGACACTCCAGGAAGCGCCAATTCATACGGCCGGGCGGGCACGTGGATATCAACTTAGCTCATCCTCCTGACAACTTCGTGGCGACAACATAGTCTCCCTGTGTCCTTGTACGCATGTCGCGGATTTTAAAGCTAGAAGGGTTAAACTATAGTCCCATGACGATTGCCGAGGGCGGCGAAAGTGAAAAAACCCCAAAAATTTAATGATTTTGCTCAAGCCATGTTACATGTCATGGCAGCCTACCCAGGAAGAGAGGGCGAATCGACTCCACTCGATTTGACATTTCGTCTTGTATCACTCCTTTTCCGCCAATTCGGACGCACGTCAAACCAACCTTTAATATTCTTTAAAAGAACTAACGCTTAAATAAGGTATTTATTCGTTTGAATATTATAATAATCTGAGTCGACAATCATCAAAGGAAAATAATTAAAATTCTGCTACAATTCTACCATGATTTCTTATTTGTTTATGATAAGAAAGGTTTGTGGGGACCCTGAGTTGGAACGTGTGTCACCAGCTGTCAATGTCAGACGTCCAACTCTGTAGATCTCAGTTGACAGTCTAATCTAATCATGGAATGTTTTGTTATGAATGTTTAGTTTTCAATATAATTCCGTAAGTACACAAAATCGCGTCGAGTTATTTCTCACAATGGTTTCGGCGTGACTCAAAGAACGTTTTGATGTGCGGGTCTCCCTGTTTTCTTAATAAGTATTGTAAAAACAACATATGAAATTTGTGTACTGGTGTGTCACTTTCCCATTCAATTTGTCTGGAGACTAATAGATTTGAATGCCTGCTATTGTAGTGAGTCGAGAGCCTATCATGCAGGTAATACGCCACAGGAATAGTATCCCAATATATCAACTATTTCACCTAAAATATGACATGCAAAGTTGACCAGTTAGAAATTCAAAATAATTCTGTAGTTATCACTACAGTACCTACTACAATAAAAAGCCTGACCAGGAATATAAAAAAACCACTCATATGTTGCGGAAAATGCAATAGAACTAATTTCTTATACTGGCAACTAATTTAAAAACCCATTCATCATTGCTTCTGTCAAAGTTTGGCTTTCAAGGGCGGATCCAGTAGGTATTTTTTTCTAGGAAGGGCACCGTTTTCCATTCTCGAGAATATTTCCGAGAAATTTTTTTAAAAGTTTCGCTTAAAAAGAGGGCACAAAAAGAGACTCACGTGCCCCCGTGCTCCCACCATTTTTGCTCCGCTACTGCTTTCAATAATAACACAATATAAAACGATAAAATATTACAATTTTATCGATGCTGATAGTCATGAACCAGAGGGCAGGTTTCCTCACGATGTTTTCCTTCACCGGAAGCAAAGTGGTGGTCGTTGAAAAACTGCCGAAATAAACCAGTCAAAAGTCCCTCGGATATCTGAAAATAATCCATACTAATTATTATAAATGTAGAAAGTTTGGATGTGAGTTTGTGAAGTTTGTGAGTTTGTGAGTTTGTAATTTGTGAGTTTATGGTTGTGAGGATGTTTGTTACTCAATCACGCAAAATCTACTGGACGGATTTCGATGAAACGATTTTGGTACAGAAGGTAGATAATGACCTGGAATGACACATAGGCCTACTTTTATCTCCAGGATAAACCTTTGTTCCCGTGGGAAATTCACGCAGGCGAAGCCGCGAGAACAAAAGCTAGTAATTAATTATTATCTTGATGTGAGTTTGTGAGGATAACATTATAATCACGCAAAAAATCTACTAGTCGGATTTTGATGAAACGATTTTTTGATACACGGGTGAAAATTGCAGGGAATAGCACATGGGGTTTTTTCCCAGAAATTTCTATGGGAGCAAAACTGGGCCGCGGCTAGTTATTATTATAATAAAACTGCTGCTAGTATATGTATCTGTTCTTAAGAGATATTTAAAAAATAGTGAAACTTTATGTGACCAAAAGAAAGCAAACCGTTTTTATTTGAATTTTAAATCCGTCTGAGTTTCTGTCTGTATACTTGCCCAAGAATAATATTTTTCGTTACTCATTCTAAAAATAATAAATCTGCAGTTGCCTAAGGAGCAAATTGAAAGTAATACTTTTCAGCCCTAGGAGGAGTCGTTTTTTAACTTCCTAATGATTTGTAGGCATTAATATAATAAAGAAAATAGGATGTTTCAACATACAAAATGGCAACACTGCACAAAACACGTTAACTAATATGGTAGTAGGTTCTCACATTAACAACTGTCCATAATCGATAGATATTATTTACCAACTGTTCTTTAGGAGAATCAGTTTTTTTTTAGTTTAAAGGTAGGTATTCACGAAGTATTTAATGATGGGTAGGGTGGGTTATAGGGAAGATCTTTGTGAACAATTTGCATGGGCAGAAGTCGTTGTGAATTGGATTTTCGCAGGAGAGTTAAGGAGATTATGGAATTGTGAATACAGAGGGTAAAGCCTGACCAAGAATATAAAAACCCTCGCTATGTTGCGGAAAAGCAATAGAACTAATTTTATTATCCTGTCAACTAATTTGAAAACACACCTGACATTGCTCCTGTCAAAGTTTGACTTACAATCAAGGAGCGGATCCAGTTGGTATTTTTTTCTGGGAAGGGCACTGCGTTTTCCATTCTCGAGAATATTTCCAAAAAAAATTTTAAAAAAGTTTCCGCTTGTTCTTTGAAAGTTACAGCCTGTGATACATAAATGCTGCCTCTAATTCAGGGGTTTTTATATTCCTGGTCAGGCTATACGTAGTTTTTATCTTGGAAGCATTCAGGCATCGTTCGTAAAATAAAAAAAAAAAATTCTAAAAACATGTTCACGTGGGCGAAGCCACGAGTAAAAGCTAGTGTTAAAGATATATATTTTGTGACCCATGGTATAAAAAACTATAAAACAAACCCTCAGAATAATAAGATCGGAAATAGAAATGAACGTAAGCATCAAGAAAACAAAAAACTTCTGGCACTTTAGGTGGGGGGAAAGCTGCGCTGTATTAGCCAGTGCTTGAATGAATCGATGTTGAACAAATCGATGAAACGTCACTGGAGTCTAGAATATTTACGAGGTTGGTTTCATAGTTTTTATCTGCATGGGTTACAAAATATATATTACACTAGCTTTAGCCCGTGGCTTCGCCCACATTAATTTAATGTTTTAAAGTTTTTTAATTTTCCCGAACGATCCCTAAATGTTTCCAAGATAAAAAACTACTCTATGTGTTAATTTATAACTTCACTTAACTCTCCAGCGACAATTCCATCAAAATCGGACATGCCGTTTCGAAAGTTATTATTTGCCTTTTGCTTCGCCCGCACAAATAATACACAAAAATCTTCCTTATAACCCACCGCACCAATCGGTACATATCGTAACTACCTGCACTAAAACTAAAAAAAACCGGTCAAGTGCGTGTCGGCCTGCATAAAGTAGGGATTCATAGTAATTTTTGGCACCAGGCTGTTTTGCATTTCTTGCATCATCATCATCTCCCTAGCCTTTTCCCGTATCTCCACAGGGTCGGCTCACTAGGGGATTTGACGAAGATACTTACGGTAAAGAAAAGGTAATGAATGTTTATATAGGAAAGTTCGTACAATGCAATTTTTTTTCAATATCAGTTTAAAAAGTAATTAAATATTAAACTTCATTCAATCCTAACTTTTTAAGTTTATACTGTTCTTATAGAAAAAAGTATATATTTTTATTTCATTCATAATTTCAAAAGTATTCATCACAGGATACCCGAAACAATTTTAAAAGTAAGTCATTTTCAATGATACTACACACAAGAGGTGCACTCAAAAAATATTTTTTCCCCCCTTTTTACATGTATAGGGAGGTACCCTTAAAAAGGGGTAATTTTAATTTTTTGTATTTTTGAAAATGAGTTATATATGTGAAATATCCTCGAACCAAGAAGTTACGTACCAAATCAGTCCATAAACATAGAAGATATTCTGCTGACAAAGACCAGGACGGACGGACGAGCTGAACGATCTTATAAAGAGGTTCCTTGTCGGACTACAGGAACACTAAAAACTTGAATCTCCTGAGGCGGTTATTAAATATATCGATAATAACTGGACAGTTAATTGCCGTGGTATCCCATCACTAAATTAGTTGACGTGTTTTGCTGTGTTGCCATTTCTGTACGTTGAAATAGCCTATTATTTATTATATTAACGCCTACAATAATATTTTAATAATAAGCAATAAGTGTTATTTTACTTTTCGGTGTTTACTAAAAGTTCAAGAAATACGTAAATATCGAATAAGATATAAAAGATTTTATTTTATGTAAAGTCAATGATTCTCTCTCTTTAGTCGCTTATTCCTCATGACTGTTTTGGTCGTGGTCATTATATGGAATGAACTACACACAACGACTATCTTGGCAATTTTAATCTAGTGGTTTGCCATTGCCTTCTCCATTTCACTCACTAGTTGACCATTTCACACACTAGCTGATAATTTTCAAGCAGAGTGCTGCAGGTTTCCTCACGATGTTTTCCCTCACCGTGGAGGTCGATTAAAACTAACATAGGTACACGAGTCAGATTGGTATACAAACTCTTGTAGCATGGGCATGAGATTGACACTTTGCAGCCACAAACTTGGGCGCACTACTACTCTGCCACCACCGCTCCGCATCGCATTCAATGGTTGCCGAACTATTATTATTGT